>CAWUFW010021828.1:0-110608 GCA_963921515.1 Calotriton arnoldi | reverse complement strand
GGGCCGATTCCGATCTCGGTCGGAGGCGCACTCAATACCATTCGGTCGGGAAAAAGCCATGCGAAAGCCTGTTTCCCAACCGATCCGTACAGCACACCGAACGAGTAAGTACGATGCGCACAACAGCACAGAATCCGGCCGAGCCGTACTCACCCAAACCAGGTCCTGTTCCCCGACCGAGGCGAATCCGGAAACGCCGAATCGAGTCGCACGGAAGGAA
Organism: Calotriton arnoldi; assembly: GCA_963921515.1. NCBI lineage: Eukaryota > Metazoa > Chordata > Amphibia > Caudata > Salamandridae > Calotriton > Calotriton arnoldi. The sequence continues at coordinate 110,388 of CAWUFW010021828.1, read as the reverse complement.
AAATGCAGCTCCGTCCGGCCGAACGAGTACGATGCGCTTTCCGTAGGCGCCGAACCCGTCGCTACGCACGGCACGTCAAAGCATCCGGGAGAGGCGCACATAAGCTCCGATTCGCGCCACAACACGATCCACGGCTACGAGACGAACACGCCAGCGACGAGGACGAGGCGAAGCGACGAGGACGACGCGAAGCAACGAGAAGGACGAACGACACGAACCAACCATGAATCCCTTCGTCACGATCATACCAATATTCTACATTTACTACCGGAACAGGCACGGACGCGTACGGCGCAGAAGGTAAGTCAGACACCAACCACAAAACACATACAACACGTACACGACACATCACACACACACAGAGGGATGCAGAATATACTTACACCAGCAACAGCAGCACCATAGGGGCGGGATGCCCATCACCAATGCCACATATGCACACAGGGGCCTGAATGCGCACCACCACCCCTACCCAGGGGGGCAGGATGCCTACCACTACTACCACCCTTAGCCAGGGGGGCTGGAAGCCTACCACTACTACCACCCTCACCCAGGGGGGGCTGGATGCCTACCACTACTACCACCCTCACCCAGGGGGGGCTGGATGCCTACCACCACTACCACCCTCACCCAGGGGGGCTGGATGCCTACCACTACTACCACCCTTAGCCAGGGGGGCTGGATGCCTACCACTCCTACCACCCTCTCCCAGGGGGGCTGGATGCCTACCACCACCCTTAGCCAGGGGGCTGGATGCCTACCACTACTACCACCCTCACCCAGGGGGCTGGATGCCTACCACTACTACCACCCTCAGCCAGGGGGGCTGGATGCCTACCACCACCCTTAGCCAGGGGGGCTGGATGCCTACCACTACTACCACCCACACCCAGGGGGGCTGGATGCCTACCACTACTACCACCCACACCCAGGGGGGCTGGATGCCTACCACCACCCTTAGCCAGGGGGCTGGATGCCTACCACTACTACCACCCTCACCCAGGGGGGCTGGATGCCTACCACTACTACCACCCTCACCCAGGGGGGCTGGATGCCTACCACCACCCTTAGCCAGGGGGGCTGGATGCCTACCACTACTACCACCCTCAGCCAGGGGGGGATGGATGCCTACCACTACTACCACCCACACCCAGGGGGGGCTGGATGCCTACCACCACCCTTAGCCAGGGGGGGCTGGATGCCTACCACTACTACCACCCTCACCCAGGGGGGCTGGATGCCTACCACTACTACCACCCTCACCCAGGGGGGCTGGATGCCTACCACCACCCTTAGCCAGGGGGCTGGATGCCTACCACTACTACCACCCTCACCCAGGGGGCTGGATGCCTACCACTACTACCACCCTCACCCAGGGGGGCTGGATGCCTACCACAACCCTTAGCCAGGGGGCTGGATGCCTACCACTACTACCACCCTCAGCCAGGGGGCTGGATGCCTACCACTACTACCACCCACACCCAGGGGGCTGGATGCCTACCACTACTACCACCCTCAGCCAGGGGGGCTGGATGCCTACCACCACCCTTAGCCAGGGGGGCTGGATGCCTACCACTACTACCACCCTCACCCAGGGGGGCTGGATGCCTACCACTACTACCACCCTCACCCAGGGGGGCTGGATGCCTACCACTACTACCACCCTCACCCAGGGGCGGCTGGATGCCTACCACCACTACCACCCTCACCCAGGGGGCTGGATGCCTACTACCACCCTTAGCCAGGGGGGCTGGATGCCTACCACTACTACCAACCTCACCCAGGGGGGCTGGATGCCTACCACTACTACCACCCTCACCCAGGGGGGCTGGATGCCTACCACCACCCTTAGCCAGGGGGGCTGGATGCCTACCACTACTACCACCCACACCCAGGGGAGGCTGGATGCCTACCACTACTACCACCCTCAGCCAGGGGGGGCTGGATGCCTACCACCACCCTTAGCCAGGGGGGCTGGATGCCTATCACTACTACCACCCTCACCCAGGGGGGCTGGATGCCTACCACTACTACCACCCTCACCCAGGGGGGCTGGATGCCTACCACTACTGCCACCCTTAGCCAGGGGGGCTGGATGCCTACCACTACTACCACCCTCACCCAGGGGGGCTGGATGCCTACCACTACTACCACCCTCACCCAGGGGGGCTGGATGCCTACCACCACTACCACCCTCACCCAGGGGGCTGGATGCCTACCACTACTACCACCCTTAGCCAGGGGGGCTGGATGCCTACCACTACTACCACCCTCACCCAGGGGGGCTGGATGTCTACCACCACCCTTAGCCAGGGGGGCTGGATGCCTACCAGTACTACCACCATCACCCAGGGGGGCTGGATGCCTACCACTACTATCACCCTCACCCAGGGGGGGCTGGATGCCTACCACTACTACCACCCTCACCCAGGGGGGGCTGGATGCCTACCACCACCCTTAGCCAGGGGGGGCTGGATGCCTACCACTACTACCACCCTCAGCCTGGGGGGGCTGGATGCCTACCACTACTACCACCCACACCCAGGGGGGGCTGGATGCTTACCACTACTACCACCCTCAGCCAGGGGGGGCTGGATGCATACCACCACCCTTAGCCAGGGGGGCTGGATGCCTACCACTACTACCACCCTCACCCAGGGGGGCTGGATGCCTACCACTACTACCACCCTCACCCAGGGGGGCTGGATGCCTACCACTACTACCACCCTCACCCAGGGGGGCTGGATGCCTACCACCACTACCACCCTCACCCAGGGGGGCTGGATGCCTACCACCACCCTTAGCCAGGGGGGCTGGATGCCTACCACTACTACCACCCTCACCCAGGGGGGCTGGATGCCTACCACTACTACCACCCTCACCCAGGGGGCTGGATGCCTACCACCACCCTTAGCCAGGTGGAGCTGGATGCCTACCACTACTACCACCCACACCCAGGGGGGGCTGGATGCCTACCACTACTACCACCCTCAGCCAGGAGGGGCTGGATGCCTAACACCACCCTTAGCCAGGGGGGGCTGGATGCCTACCACTACTACCACCCTCACCCAGGGGGGGCTGGATGCCTACCACTAATACCACCCTCACCCAGGGGGGGCTGGATGCCTACCACCACTACCACCCTCACCCAGGGGGCTGGATGCCTACCACTACTACCACCCTTAGCCAGGGGGGCTGGATGCCTACCACTACTACCACCCTCACCCAGGGGGGCTGGATGCCTACCACTACTACCACCCTCACCCAGGGGGGCTGGATGCCTACCACCACTACCACCCTCACCCAGGGGGGCTGGATGCCTACCACTACTACCACCCTTAGCCAGGGGGGGCTGGATGCCTACCACTACTACCACCCTCACCCAGGGGGGGCTGGATGCCTACCACCACCCTTAGCCAGGGGGTGCTGGATGCCTACCACTACTACCACCCTCACCCAGGGGGGGCTGGATGCCTACCACTACTACCACCCTCAGCCAGGGGGTGCTGGATGCCTACCACCACCCTTAGCCAGGGGGCTGGATGCCTACCACTACTACCACCCACACCCAGGGGGCTGGATGCCTACCACTACTACCACCCTCAGCCAGGGGGGCTGGATGCCTACCACCACACTTAGCCAGGGGGGCTGGATGCCTACCACTACTACCACCCTCACCCAGGGGGGCTGGATGCCTACCACTACTACCACCCTCACCCAGGGGGCTGGATGCCTACCACCACCCTTAGCCAGGGGGGCTGGATGCCTACCACTACTACCACCCTCAGCCAGGGGGGCTGGAAGCCTACCACTACTACCATCCTCACCCAGGGGGGCTGGATGCCTACCACTACTACCACCCTCACCCAGGGGGGGCTGGATGCCTACCACCACTACCACCCTCACCCAGGGGGGGATGGATGCCTACCACTACTACCACCCTTAGCCAGGGGGCTGGATGCCTACCACTACTACCACCCTCACCCAGGGGGGCTGGATGCCTACCACCACCCTTAGCCAGGGGGCTGGATGCCTACCACTACTACCACCCTCACCCAGGGGGGCTGGATGCCTACCACTACTACCACCCTCAGCCAGGGGGGCTGGATGCCTACCACCACCCTTAGCCAGGGGGGCTGGATGCCTACCACTACTACCACCCACACCCAGGGGGCTGGATGCCTACCACTACTACCACCCTCAGCCAGGGGGGCTGGATGCCTACCACCACCCTTAGCCAGGGGGCTGGATGCCTACCACTACTACCACCCTCACCCAGGGGGGCTGGATGCCTACCTCTACTACCACCCTCACCCAGGGGGGCTGGATGCCTACCACCACCCTTAGCCAGGGGGGCTGGATGCCTACCACTACTACCACCCTCAGCCAGGGGGATGGATGCCTACCACTACTACCACCCACACCCAGGGGGGCTGGATGCCTACCACCACCCTTAGCCAGGGGGCTGGATGCCTACCACTACTACCACCCTCACCCAGGGGGCTGGATGCCTACCACTACTACCACCCTCACCCAGGGGGGCTGGATGCCTACCACCACCCCTTAGCCAGGGGGCTGGATGCCTACCACTACTACCACCCTCACCCAGGGGGCTGGATGCCTACCACTACTACCACCCTCACCCAGGGGGGCTGGATGCCTACCACCACCCTTAGCCAGGGGGCTGGATGCCTACCACTACTACCACCCTCAGCCAGGGGGGCTGGATGCCTACCACTACTACCACCCATACCCAGGGGGGCTGGATGCCTACCACTACTACCACCCTCAGCCAGGGGGGCTGGATGCCTACCACCACCCTTAGCCAGGGGGGCTGGATGCCTACCACTACTACCACCCTCACCCAGGGGGGCTGGATGCCTACCACTACTACCACCCTCACCCAGGGGGGCTGGATGCCTACCACTACTACCACCCTCACCCAGGGGGGCTGGATGCCTACCACTACTACCACCCTCACCCAGGGGAGGCTGGATGCCTACCACCACTACCACCCTCACCCAGTGGGGGCTGAATGCCTACCACCACCCTTAGCCAGGGGGCTGGATGCCTACCACTACTACCACCCTCACCCAGGGGGCTGGATGCCTACCACTACTACCACCCTCACCCAGGGGGGCTGGATGCCTACCACCACCCTTAGCCAGGGGGCTGGATGCCTACCACTACTACCACCTCACCCAGGGGGGCTGGATGCCTACCACTACTACCACCCTCACCCAGGGGGGCTGGATGCCTACCACCACTACCACCCTCACCCAGGGGGGCTGGATGCCTACCACTACTGCCACCCTTAGCCAGGGGGCTGGATGCCTACCACTACTACCACCCTCACCCAGGGGGCTGGATGCCTACCACTACTACCACCCTCACCCAGGGGGCTGGATGCCTACCACCACTACCACCCTCACCCAGGGGGCTGGATGCCTACCACTACTACCACCCTTAGCCAGGGGGGCTGGATGCCTACCACTACTACCACCCTCACCCAGGGGGGCTGGATGCCTACCACCACCCTTAGCCAGGGGGGCTGGATGCCTACCACTACTACCACCATCACCCAGGAGGGGCTGGATGCCTACCACTACTACCACCCTCACCCAGGGGGGCTGGATGCCTACCACTACTACCACCCTCACCCAGGGGGGCTGGATGCCTACCACCACCCTTAGCCAGGGGGCTGGATGCCTACCACTACTACCACCCTCAGCCAGGGGGGCTGGATGCCTACCACTACTACCACCCACACCCAGGGGGGCTGGATGCCTACCACTACTACCACCCTCAGCCAGGGGGGCTGGATGCCTACCACTACTACCACCCTCACCCAGGGGGGCTGGATGCCTACCACTACTACCACCCTCACCCAGGGGGGCTGGATGCCTACCACCACTACCACCCTCACCCAGGGGGGCTGGATGCCTACCACCACCCTTAGCCAGGGGGGCTGGATGCCTACCACTACTACCACCCTCACCCAGGGAGTCTGGATGCCTACCACTACTACCACCCTCACCCAGGGGGGCTGGATGCCTACCACCACTACCACCCTCACCCAGGGGGCTGGATGCCTACCACTACTACCACCCTTAGCCAGGGGGCTGGATGCCTACCACTACTACCACCCTCACCCAGGGGGCTGGATGCCTACCACCACCCTTAGCCAGGGGGCTGGATGCCTACCACTACTACCACCCTCAGCCAGGGGGGCTGGATGCCTACCACTACTACCACCCACACCCAGGGGGGCTGGATGCCTACCACCACCCTTAGCCAGGGGGCTGGATGCCTACCACTACTACCACCCTCACCCAGGGGGGCTGGATGCCTACCACTACTACCACCCTCACCCAGGGGGCTGGATGCCTACCACCACCCTTAGCCAGGGGGCTGGATGCCTACCACTACTACCACCCTCACCCAGGGGGGCTGGATGCCTACCACTACTACCACCCTCACCCAGGGTGGGCTGGATGCCTACCACCACCCTTAGCCAGGGGGCTGGATGCCTACCACTACTACCACCCTCAGCCAGGGGGGCTGGATGCCTACCACTACTACCACCCACACCCAGGGGGCTGGTTGCCTACCACTACTACCACCCTCAGCCAGGGGGGCTGGATGCCTACCACCACCCTTAGCCAGGGGGGCTGGATGCCTACCACTACTACCACCCTCACCCAGGGGGGCTGGATGCCTACCACTACTACCACCCTCACCCAGGGGGCTGGATGCCTACCACCACCCTTAGCCAGGGGGCTGGATGCCTACCTCTACTACCACCCTCACCCAGGGGGCTGGATGCCTACCACTACTACCACCCTCACCCATGGGGGCTGGATGCCTACCACCACCCTTAGCCAGGGGGGCTGAATGCCTACCACTACTACCACCCTCAGCCAGGGGGGCTGGATGCCTACCACTACTACCACCCACACCCAGGGGGCTGGATGCATACCACTACTACCACCCTCAGCCAGGGGGGCTGGATGCCTACCACCACCCTTAGCCAGGGGGGCTGGATGCCTACCACCACCCTTAGCCACTGGGGGCTGGATGCCTACCACTACTACCACCCTCACCCAGGGGGGGCTGGATGCCTACCACTACTACCACCCTCACCCAGGGGGGGCTGGATGCCTACCACTACTACCACCCTCACCCAGGGGGGCTGGATGCCTACCACCACTACCACCCTCACCCAGGGGGCTGGATGCCTACCACCACCCTTAGCCAGGGGGGCTGGATGCCTACCACTACTACCACCCTCAGCCAGGGGGGCTGGATGCCTACCACTACTACCACCCACACCCAGGGGGGCTGGATGCCTACCACTACTACCACCCTCAGCCAGGGGGGCTGGATGCCTACCACCACCCTTAGCCAGGGGGGCTGGATGCCTACCACTACTACCACCCTCACCCAGGGGGGCTGGATGCCTACCACTACTACCCCCTTAGCCAGGGGGGCTGGATGCCTACCACTACTACCACCCTCAGCCAGGGGGGCTGGATGCCTACCACTACTACCACCCCCACTCATAGGATGGACAATGCATGACACAACCAGCACACCACAACCTAGGGAATGCAAGAAGAAGACATCCCCCAACACCATGACAAGCGTGTGTAGACTGTGTCAAATGCCTACAACACCGAACATGACTTTGAACATACAATGTGACCCCCTAGCACATGTGCCACACATATATGTGTGTGGCACCCACAATGCAAGCAGGCCATGACCATTGTGGCAATGGGGTCCAAACCCCCATCATCACAGTGACCAAAATGTAAGTGTGGGGTCCATAGCTGAAGCACATTTTGAACATTGTGGCAATGGGGTCTAAACCCCCATCACCACAGTGACCAAAAGGTAAGTGTGGGGTCCATAGCTGAAGCACATTTTGAACATTGTGGCAATGGGGTCCAAACCCCCATCATCACAGTGACCAAAATGTAAGTGTGGGGTCCATAGCTGAAGCACATTTTGAACATTGTGGCAATGGGGTCTAAACCCCCATCACCACAGTGACCAAAAGGTAAGTGTGGGGTCCATAGCTGAAGCACATTTCGAACATTGTGGCAATGGGGTCCAAACACCCATCATCACAGTGACCAAAATGTAAGTGTGGGGTCCATAGCTGAAGCACATTTTGAACATTGTGGCAATGGGGTCCAAACCCCCATCATCACAGTGACCAAAATGTAAGTGTGGGGTCCATAGCTGAAGCACATTTTGAACATTGTGGCAATGGGGTCTAAACCCCCATCACCACAGTGACCAAAAGGTAAGTGTGGGGTCCATAGCTGAAGCACATTTCGAACATTGTGGCAATGGGGTCCAAACCCCCATCATCACAGTGACCAAAAGGTAAGTGTTGACAAAGAAAGATGTGCAACTGCCAAACTGCATGGATGATTCCTGGTCACAGAACAACAAACACATCAGTGGCAAAGTAGTGTATGTGTCCCATTGCAACATAAATTGGGGGAGCCAAATACTGCAGTGCAAATAAGACATACCTTTGGCCATGTGCAGACAAACAACACCCATGGGGGCTGACACCGTCAACAATCATCAATGACACAATGACAGAAGTGACCATCAGAATGCAGACCTACATATTTGCACCAATGGGCACACAAATGCACATACCCTGTGGAAACTGCAGATGTGAGGTGAACAGATACCATACCATGGCAGCAATGGGACACACAAACCATGATCATTGTGCTGACCGATGACCTAGGAGTCACAGGGACAGCAGGGGAAACCCACCAAACTACATACAGCCAATGGCACACCCAAGATATGCCAATGCAGTGGTGCAGATGCACAAACACAAACAGGCAGACCCACACTGCACATCATACACAACAGGTAGGGGGTGCCAGTGTCCCCAGGCAACCACACAACACATGAGGAGACCTGAATACCAATCATACAGATGTGCATACAGTGCCACACAAAGGTAACTCATGGATCCAAATCCCCTATGTGGGCAAGCAGGCATTGTCAGATGAGAGGGAGCACAAATCACACATGTCACACAGGCATGTAGGGACAGCAACTGACACAGCAAGACACAGACACACCACAGCACCACCCCCAGGGCCCCCACAATGTGGTGACCCTGGGCTGCATTACAATCCCACTGTGTTGACAAAGCTAAATGTGGTTCACACTGTGAACCACAGTCATGTGTCCTGAGCAACTAAGTACCATCACACCTACACAAGCACAAATCAAACAGCATGGCCAGTAAGCCAAGGCCAACATGGAGGCAGGGGCCTAGCCGGGCAACAACTCTCATCTGCACACACTCAACACCACACCCCTCGACCTCCAACAATGTGCAGCAGTGAAGCACACATGCACTGGTGGCATTGCACATGCACCCATGACTATTCCAGGGTGGTGGGTGGGAACCAAGGTGCAGAAACACATCACACATGGCCACTCAACAAGACTCCTGAATGTCTGACACATTGCACACTACGCTGTACATGGACATGACGGCAATACCACACCAACCAATGGGATCCCATCCACAGTCACACACCAATGAAGAAGCCAAGGTCACCCACAAAGAACACACATAGACAACAACCAACATTGCAGCCCGGACCCTGAGGAGTGCCAGCAGTCACACACACAACGTGTCACAATCACTGAAAGATAACACAAACTGGAAATCACATGACAGGGGCAAACAACAAGTGCCAAGGGGAAACCTGACTGTGACCCATCTGCGTCTGCACACAAACTCAGCCCTGACAGCAAACACACCTATGGGTGACACCCTGATGACCAGTAATGTGCCATGCACCCACATCACAGAGAACCCAGGGCGAAGACTTTGGGGGAACATAGGTCAACTCAGCTAGCATCACAAACAGGTACAACACTAGGGATCACAGCATGCACAGCTAAACGGAAGTGAACACACAGACATGCACATACAACACACACCTTGGGCGCAGGCAATGTCACAGGAGTACACACTGCCATGAGGGGACTCCACTCCTGTGTGAGGAAAGCTGTGCCATATGTTGCCTCAGTAGGGCCCCATCATGTCAGCTGAGCACTTGGTCACACAATCAACAATTAGCACCAAATGAGGGCTCCCGTAACATCAGCCTGGTCATGGAAGTGCCAACGGAATCATCAGCACAGATCCAACACACTTGTATAGCAATGTTGCACTGACAACACAGATGAGTCCTTCCCCATTGATGCCCAAACCTGCATGTCCACTGGAGATGGCCACACGGTCAGGGAAGTAGACGAATTGAACAATGGCAGGCACAACAGATGTGCAGGGGTAGAAGCCACAGATGTGAAATAAGCAATCTAAGTAGGAAATCCCATTGCCAAATACTGAACACATGACACCCTCAGATGCTGCTATGGATGACATGGATACACCACAGGATAGGACACATTCCCCCTGGACCACATGGGTTCCTGCACAGTAACACTTCATTATCATGAGACCAAATATCACCATCACTGCAGCAAGGGCATGGTTAGCATCATCAACATCATGTACATCAGAAGCAAAAGCACTAGAGAACAGAAAGTTGCTTTATTCAGCATATGTGGCATTAAAAGTAGAAGTCCGGTAGAAAATAAACAAAGGCCAATGGCCAGTCCATCAACAAAGTCACAAGTGGGTGACAGTGGCAGATGCCACCCTACACATGCCTGCACAAAACCAGGGACAATCCACTAGGAGGGGCAACCGGGGGGTAGGCCAGGCACCGCAGGGACAGGATCAGGGCTCACCAGGAGGAAGCAGGGAAGGGGTGGTGGGTGCTGGAGAGCCACTGACAACTGCAGTGGAGGTGTCTGACATGGTGTGTGCCGGCACAACTGGGGGCATGGCTCAGATGTTGTGGGTGCCGGCACGACTGCAGTGGACCCTGCAGATGGAGTGGACAGGTCCGCCACTGCAGTGCCCAAGTCAGACAGGGTGGTAGTGGACTCCACTGCAGTGCCTACCACCAGGGGAGGAGAATGGGGAACAGGCAAGGTGGGCTGGACAGAGGGGGAGGACACCCTCACCACATCAGTGGCACAGACAAGCGCAGCGGGGGTGTGGTGCCGGGAGAGCAAGTGGCAGGGGGAGAAGGCCGGATCCTCTTGGGGATGGTATATCTGTGGGTGGGGGAACCTGGGGCAGGGTGTGGTGGGGGCACCTGTGGAGTGGGGGCCTGAGGGATGGAGGAAGGAGACCTGGTGCCTGAGCTGCAGGGCGGTGGCGGGGTCTTGCTCTTACGACTCCGGGGGACTTGCGGGTGGGGGCCTCAGTCTGTCTGCGCCTGGGGGAGGGTGTCCGGGGGCGAGGGGCACTCTGCTCTGTGTGGTGGGGCTTCCTCTTCCCCCTGGATGCTGGAGCAGCTGGATCGGAGGGGAAGAGGCCAAGGTCACTGAGGAAGAGGTGCTGGGTCTTTGGGGTTGCAGGTGAGGCAAGGGAGGGTGTTTTTGGAGGGAGAGGCAACTGAGGACTGCGCAGTGCCCGTGGATGCGTGTGTGTGTACCAGGGCCCCATCCCCTGTGAGTCTGGTTTCAGTCCCCTGACTGTGCGTGCGTGTGCGTTTTGTTTGTGGCATGTGTGACTGTGTGCTGGACGTGTGTGTGCTGGTGTGTGCCTGTGCCGGTGTGTGTGTGCTTGGGACGGGTAAGGTGCTGGGGAGTGTGGATGGAGCAGAGGCAGGAGGGGTGAGGGACTGTCTGAGGAGGGACACTGCTGCCGTCAGGGAGGAGTCCATGGACCTATTGCCCCTCTGTAGGTCAGACATGCCCGATGAGATGCCCTCCATGAACGACACCAGCTGAGTCAACAGAGCGGTGTGCGCATGGAGGACACTCAGCATGGCTGTCTGCCCTACATGGAGCTGGCGAAGGAGGTACACAGACTCCTCACTCAGGGCAGCAGGGGACACAGGGGCAGGGGTGCGGTGCCTGGCCCAAAGGAGACACGCTCCCGAACATGGGAGCCTCCACGGACCTGGGGAATGGGAGCCGATGGGAGGGCGGTGGTGGTGCTGGTGGTGGCGGGGACAGCAACACTAGCTGGGGTGTGGTGGCTGCTGACACCCGCCTCCATAAGGGAGTCATCCTCCGAGTTGCTCTGGTCCTCAGCTGAGGTGGATGGTGCTGAGGACTCCTCGGTGTGGCTCCCCTCGCCCTCCGTGCCACTGGGTCCCTCCGACCACTCCTCGGCTGCTGACCCAGTCTGGCTCTCTGGCTCCTCCTGGTCCGTGGAGCTGTCCCCTTCCATGGCCGTGGATGTATCTGCAAACAATGGGGAAACAGACAGACATCAGTCACCTGCACCAAACGCACACACCACTGTGAGCACAGCACATTACAGAGCAAGCCCTGGCATCATTAGTTGTACATTGCTAAAAGTGCCCTAACTGAACAGGAGAAGCCAATTGTCAGTCTGATGCCAAGCATGGCACTCACATCCCACATGGCCTTGCACCCATCTGTCTGGTGTCTGTTGGATTGCAACACCCCAGTGTGGACACATGCACCAAGTACACAGTAGTTGGACAGTGCAGAGGACACGGTGTGGCATGTGGACATGCACACATCACAGCTCTTGCCACTGAGTCAGTACAGGTTTCCGGATGAAAGGGATGCCCAGAGTCAAATAGGAAATGCATGTGATGCATACCAGCGACAGACACCATGATGCACCCATGTCCTGATAGCCATCGCCACAATGGTGTGCATGTAGCACATGTCACTCCCATGCAGGACCACCAATAAGTTGACACATGCCATGACAGAGGCATGACTGCTAAGTCATACATCACTGTCTCAGTGATGTATGACTTGGCAGCCAGACAACAACACTATGCACTGTGTCACAATAGTAGGTCATGGGGAATGCAAGTCCTGGAGCTGCACAAGTGCACATGTACATCCCCCACACAACACATCATCTTAACCCTCATCTGTCCAGGTCATACCTATTGGACATATGGGAGACCTGTGACACTACCCGCTGAACCTGAGCCCCTCACAATCTGCTGTGAATGGGGAACAGCTGCCTGAACTTCACATTTGCATACCCCAGTCTGCACGGGCAGCTGATCAAACACCTATGTGACACACAAGTATCGTCTCCTATGGTCACATCTCCAGGGGCATGCTGAGCCCCTACCAAGAAACACCCCAGCAGTCCTGGCAAGTAATCCACAGCACACTGACACAGAGGCAGACACCTGAGGGGTCAAATCACTGCGCACAATGTGTCAGCTGATACACGGGAGTGGGAGTACAGAGTGCATTGCATGGCCTGGAGTAGGCATGACTGTCCTGCTCCACATGAATGAGGGATGAGCCCTGGACAGTGGATAGCTGGCTATGTATGTGTGACACATGTAATCTGCACACTCCTGGGGCCCAAACATTGTTCCCACCCGCTGCATGGGCGTGTGCCACATACCCCAGGCACATGTGGTGGCTCAGCTCAGCAAGTGGACCGCATATCAAAGCAACACACAGATTACATGTCCGAACACAGGCGTTGTGTGAACAATGGACCCTCCCATGATGCCCACAACAGAGTTAGGGAAACAGATGCTGTCCCCCACCTTTAGTGAAGCAAACTGCAAGGACACAGTCCCAAGTGACACAATTCCCTGAATGTAAGGGCCACACCTGGGTATCAGATGAGCAGTGGGCAGTGCACAATAGAGGGACATGGCTCCTGGACAACATGACTGCTGCACTGTGGCAGTTGAACCAGGCCAGAGGAGGGCACAAAGCATGTAATACAGAGTTCACAGTGCAGTCTTTGACTCACCCCTCCTTGCTGCTGTCTGGCCTTCAGCTGCCCATCCAGGTCTGGAAACACCACCGCCAGGATCTGGAGCATGTGGGGGTCAGGGTCCGTGTTCCGCCCCTCCTGCGAGGAGGCGACAGCTTCAGCTGGACCCGTGCAATCCTCCGGGTCCAGCCCCGAAGGTCCTGCCACCTCTTCTGGCAGTTGCGGATCCGGCGCTTGTAGACCCCCACGGACCGGACAGCCCGGACGATGTCCTTCCAGATCTCCTGCTTCCGATGGGCATTTACCTGTCAGGATGACAAAGTGAAAAGGCCATTACTACACATGCAACATATCCGTGCATGACACAGTTGTATATACATGTCTCAATCACAGGGGCACATGATGTACACAGGCAGTGCAAAGCTGCCCATGGACAGTTTGCCAGACGTCACTACATGGTATCATTGCATGGGAAGTAAAACCTTGTTCAAATGCACTGTCACTGCACCATACCTGTCCAGTGCATGTCACTACACACTATGGGGGGTGACAACTACTCAGTGAGCCTGCTAGCCAGTGGCGTGCAGACTTTCAGCCTTGCTAGATCAGACAATATGCACATTCAGAAAGGCAGTGCACAGAACACTCACCTGCTCCCCTGGTGTCCCATACAGCTTGCTGTACTGTGGAAGTAGGCTGTCCAGCAGGGCCTGGTTCTCCTCAAGGCTGAAGGCTGGGGCTCTCTCCACAGTACGTGCCATTGCAGGGTCCAGAGGGGCAGAGACAGCAGCAGTGCAGTGGCAGATGTTGTCCTGGAGCATGTAGTGCAGGCAAGTGAGCTCTCAGGGGAACAGCCAGCAATATATATGTGCTGGAGAGGCAGATACTGTCCCTTGTGTCCAAAGTGATAGGTCCAAGTCGTTTGCATCTTCTGAATCTGGCCAATCCATGGAATAGCAGCACCAAAACACGCCCACAGCATCCTTCAAATCTTCAACTTCATGACATACATGATTTTGCAACATTGTTGTGTGTGACCAACTGATTTTCCAGCAACCGACTCGTTCGAAATTCGAAAACGCGTCCGTTGCCAGGCAAGGCCATTGTCAATGGGTGCACACCGATCGGTCCATTGCGGTACAACGCGTACAGGGGTACAACGCGTACCCGCACACATTGAATGCAATGGGCCGGCCGGGGGCACCGATCGGTCCATTGCAGTTCAACGCGTAGAGGGGTACAACGCGTACAGGGGTACAACGCGTAACCGCACACATTGAATGCAATGGGCCGGCCGGGGCACCGATCGGTCCATTGCAGTACAACGCGTACAGGGGTACAACGCGTACCCGCACACATTGAATGCAATGGGCCGGCCGGGGCACCGATCGGTCCATTGCAGTTCAACGCGTACAGGGGTACAACGCGCACCCGCACACATTGAAAGCAATGGGCCGGCCGGGGCACCGATCGGTCCATTGCAGTACAACGCATACAGGGGTACAACGCGTACCCGCACACATTGAATGCAATGGGCCGGCCGGGGCACCGATCGGTCCATTGCAGTACAACGCGTACAGGGGTACAACGCGTACTCGCACACATTGAATGCAATGGGCGGCCGGGGCACCGATCGGTCCATTGCAGTACAACGCTGCATAGGGGTACAACGCTGCACCCGCACACATTGAATGCAATGGGCCAGCCGGGGGCACCGATCGGTCCATTGCAGTTCAACGCGTACAGGGGTACAACGCGTACCCGCACACATTGAATGCAATGGGCCGGCCGGGGCACCGATCGGTCCATTGCAGTTCAACGCGTACAGGGGTACAACGCGTACAGGGGTACAACGCGCACCCGCACACATTGAATGCAATGGGCCGGCCGGGGCACCGATCGGTCCATTGCAGTTCAACGCGTACAGGGGTACAACGCTGTACCCGCACACATTGAATGCAATGGGTCGGCCGGGGCACCGATCGGTCCATTGCAGTACAACGCGTACAGGGGTACAACGCGTACCCGACACATTGAATGCAATGGGCCGGCCAGGGGCACCGATCGGTCCATTGCGGTACAACGCCTACAGAGGTACAACGCTGCACCCGCACACATTGAATGCAATGGGCCGGCCGGGGCACCGATCGGTCCATTGCAGTTCAACGCGCATAGGGGTACAACGCGTACCCGCACACATTGAAGGCAATGGGCCGGCCAGGGGCACCAATCGGTCCATTGCAGTTCAACGCATACAGGGGTACAACGCGTACAGGGGTACAACGCGTGCACCGCACACATTGAAAGCAATGGGCCGGCCGGGCACCGATCGGTCCATTGCAGTACAACGCGTACAGGGGTACAACGCGTACCCGCACACATTGAATGCAATGGGCCGGCCGGGGCACCGATCGGTCCATTGCAGTACAACGCATACAGGGGTACAACGCGTACCCGCACACATTGAATGCAATGGGCCGGCCGGGGCACCGATCGGTCCATTGCAGTACAACGCATACAGGGGTACAACGCGTACCCGCACACATTGAATGCAATGGGCCGGCCGGGGGCACCGATCGGTCCATTGCAGTTCAACGCGTACAGGGGTACAACGCGTACCCGCACACATTGAATGCAATGGGCCGGCCGGGGGCACCGATCGGTCCATTGCAGTTCAACGCGTACAGGGGTACAACACGTACAGGGGTACAACGCGTACCACGACACATTAAATGCAATGGGCCGGCCGGGGCACCGATCGGTCCATTGCAGTTCAACGCGTACAGGGGTACAACGCGTACAGGGGTACAACGCGTACCCGCACACATTGAATGCAATGGGCCGGCCGGGGCACCGATCGGTCCATTGCTGTTCAACGCATCACTGTACATGTGACTGGCATATTTCAGCATGCCTGTCTCAGATGGACATATGCCAGCCACAGATAGCTCCCAGGGAGTGAGGGGCACACCTACATCACGACAGCCTGTCCAAACTTTATCATAAGGCATGTAAGGCTGCATTTCCTATTGTGTGTATGTTGGTGTACATGTTGTCCTGTGGGTGTCACCTGTGGGCAGCCACCTCCAGGCTGTGCATGTGTTAATGGGGACAGGATCCTGGGTGTTACATGTACATGACCACTGTAATGTGCAACTGTTCATATCTGTGCATGTACTTGAAAGCAACAATCCCTAGGCAGTCAAAACGGTTCAAATGATTCAACAACTCATACGAAAAACACAATCATGATGAAAAGAACTCAGTGTGAACACAAGTGAATTATGTTAAAACATGTATAAAGTTTATTTAGCTTACGTTAAAAACATTTCAAATAAAGATTTAGTAGACAATTTGAATATACAAAATAGCATCATAATGGACAGACACAAATCATATAAATCACAAGGAAAAACTAATTAATATCAAACAAGGTCAATTCATTCATGTAAACATAAATAGAACAGTGGTGGCAAAACGAAAGATCTTCTCAACGCGCGTTTCGGCACACAAGCGCCTTCATCAGGAGGGCCACAACCTTATCCTATAGAACAAATAAAACCATATAAAAAACACACAAATCTTTAAAACACACTGAGTTCTCTGATATAAATAATACATTTTACCCTATGTATGCCAAAAAGCCCCGTGAAGAAAAGCGAAACATGAACTGTGAAAGTCACCCCATATAAAAACAAGTTATAACAAAGAATAAAGAGAAAAAGGAAAGAAGAATAATAGCCATGAAATATATACCCAAAACTATCTAATATGGGTGTCTATCTGTGAATAATAGAAAGTGTCTCATACTAATGTAAGAGTACAGTACAAACTTACTATATATGGATAAGACTGCAGACACAAATACATACAATGCAGATTGTACTAAAGGATCAATAGTGTCGGATCTGCAATAATTGGAAAAGACAGATCTTAGTACAAGAATAAAATAGAATATTTTATAAAATATCCAAGTATGCATAATACGGGAGTACAGTCCAGTGATAACTTACTGTATTCATGGATATTAATATAGCACTTATCGGGCGCAGGAAATTCAAAAACCAATGAATAGGTAATAGTTGATGTCTCTACGTCAGTTGAAAGATCCGTGATTGGGATATGGGGCTGAATAGCCACCACGATAAAAGAAGCTCGCGACTAGGTCTACGTAGCTCTGCAGAGAAAAAGGATAAAAGAATCCTATAAAGTGCATCATTCGCTGAAATCAAATCTAATTATTTAATGGGTTAGGACAGACTAACAATCTAACAATATTATAATGTGTACCGGGGTTGCCTACACACCGGCTAGAATAGTCCATACTCGTGTAAGGCACCCCAAGGTGATCATGCAGTCTTGTACTGTGGGGGATTGACAAAACAATAAGGGGAAAAGGAAAACAAAGAAAAACAAGGAATTCTTATGAATTGAAAATATGGATAATAACAAAACAAATCATCTAATGAATGGACATATTGGCTGTGTTAAAAAATGTAACAGAATTATCTGCACATCAGCCAATGAAGTAAAGAATCAATAGCGGGCACCCCTCAATAAGCATGTTAACCCTACTATGTTAAAAAATAGATGGATAACACCCTCAAGACCACTCACAAACAAGGACCACATAGCGCTAGAAGATAGTAAATTCCTATGAGGTATACATCTCAATAGTAGCAAAACTAGTTCTCTAAGAAATAGACATACTAGCAGTTACACGAGATAAGGCGGAATTACCTGCAAGAGAGACTGGTAAGTAAGATATTGTGGACGGACGCCTTTAAACGATAATGGATTCCATACTTTGCTACAGAGGGTAACAAACAAAAGCCCGTAATGGCTCGCGACTATGTCCGCGTAGCTCTGGAAGAAAATGAATTCAAGTTCAACGTAATCTAATGATGAAGAATATAGTTGTCTAGAATATCTAGGGAAGTACGACGGTGCTAGATGTCAGGCAGAGTGGCTTACCTCAAAGCGGCGGGATCAGTGGTCTATGGACGCCATGCCGTGAACTGAGCAGCTTCCGTATTGAGAGTTTTAAAGACAGTTGAGCTGTCAACGTAATCACGGTATGCATGTATACGTAATGATAAAACTGGAAGACAGACTCAATAGCTATAATAGTTCTAAGCAGCTTGAATACCCGATAAATATCGGACATTTTGTAATTACTTCAGTAGCGATAACAAAATAGGAACAATAAGAATGGATCAAGAATTATTAAATCGTATAGCATTCTCCCATGGCAAATCACTATTTAGTCCCTGTCTGTGTGTGTTGAGAGTGAATATCCAGTAAACCTCTCGTTTTTTCCGAATTTCCTCATGTCTGTTCTCATCCAAAATACTAATTTTTTCCAATATGTGCCATTTAATATCATTGGCATTGTGATTGAATTCTAGGAAATGTTTAACCATCGGGGCGTTTAGTTTTTTAGACTCTTCTAGCGTATTTGATTTCTTGATTTTTTCTTCTAATTCTAATAGTTTGTTTTTTATAGAGGAGAGCAGTTCTTTCGCTGTTTCTATAATAAGTATCATCAGATCTCGTGAACATCTGTTGGATATCATACTCCACTTCTCAAGGAATTTCCTAAATTCTACAAATAGGCTATGGTCTAGATATATCGATGATATTTTTTTCATTTGGTCTGACTCTGAAGATAAGCTTGAGGAATTTCTATCTTGGCTCAACTTAACAGATATTAATTTAAAATTTACAGCACATACCAGTAAACATCAAGTAGAATTTTTAGACATTTTGATCAGGTTATCAATAGGTCACTTGGAAGTAGATCTGTTTACTAAACCCACGGCTAGAAATACTTTGTTACATTTTGAGAGTTATCACCCCAGAACACAGAAGCAAAGTATTCCTTTCGGGTAGTTCTTGAGACTGCGTCGCAATTGCACCAATCTAATTGACTATGATTCTCAATCATTACTAATGAAGGCTAAGTTCATAGCCAGAGGATATCCTCATCGACTGGTGAGAGATGCCTTTAAACGAGCCAGGTTTTATGACAGAGATTATCTGTTAAAACCTAAGAACCCAGAAAAACCTGATCAATTGGTATGTATTACCAAACACTCTACGATGGATGAACAAGTAAAACAGATAATCAATGCCAATTGGCATATACTTAATAGTGATCCTGAACAATCATTCAAACTTAAGAAACCTCTATTCGCCCATAGACGAAATAGAAACATCAAAGATATAGTCACACGATCACGGTTCAACTCTAGTCCTCCTTTTGTACAAAAACTATTGATGGCAGTTTGCCAGTTAAAGGTACCTTTAAATGCCTTCATCCCAATTGCAAAGCTTGTGAGAGGGCCATAGAAGGGCACACTTTGATTTACAACGGTTTCACTATTAATTCCAAATCTATGAGTAATTGTAAAACTCACAATGTGATCTACCTACTTATATGCCCTTGTAATTTTGGGTATATTGGGGAGACATCAAGGGCAGTTGCCACTCGACTGACAGAACATCGCTCTGCGATTCGTACTAAAAACTAAACGCCCCGATGGTTAAACATTTCCTAGAATTCAATCACAATGCCAATGATATTAAATGGCACATATTGGAAAAAATTAGTATTTTGGATGAGAACAGACATGAGGAAATTCGGAAAAACGAGAGGTTTACTGGATATTCACTCTCAACACACACAGACAGGGACTAAATAGTGATTTGCCATGGGAGAATGCTATACGATTTAATAATTCTTGATCCATTCTTATTGTTCCTATTTTGTTATCGCTACTGAAGTAATTACAAAATGTCCGATATTTATCGGGTATTCAAGCTGCTTAGAACTATTATAGCTATTGAGTCTGTCTTCCAGTTTTATCATTACGTATACACGCATACCGTGATTACGTTGACAGCTCAACTGTCTTTAAAACTCTCAATACGGAAGCTGCTCAGTTCACGGCATGGCGTCCATAGACCACTGATCCCGCCGCTTTGAGGTAAGCCACTCCGCCTGACATCTAGCACCGTCGTACTTCCCTAGATATTCTAGACAACTATATTCTTCATCATTAGATTACGTTGAACTTGAATTCATTTTCTTCCAGAGCTACGCGGACATAGTCGCGAGCCATTACGGGCTTTTGTTTGTTACCCTCTGTAGCAAAGTATGGAATCCATTATCGTTTAAAGGCGTCCGTCCACAATATCTTACTTACCAGTCTCTCTTGCAGGTAATTCCGCCTTATCTCGTGTAACTGCTAGTATGTCTATTTCTTAGAGAACTAGTTTTGCTACTATTGAGATGTATACCTCATAGGAATTTACTATCTTCTAGCGCTATGTGGTCCTTGTTTGTGAGTGGTCTTGAGGGTGTTATCCATCTATTTTTTAACATAGTAGGGTTAACATGCTTATTGAGGGGTGCCCGCTATTGATTCTTTACTTCATTGGCTGATGTGCAGATAATTCTGTTATATTTTTTAACACAGCCAATATGTCCATTCATTAGATGATTTGTTTTGTTATTATCCATATTTTCAATTCATAAGAATTCCTTGTTTTTCTTTGTTTTCCTTTTCCCCTTATTGTTTTGTCAATCCCCCACAGTACAAGACTGCATGATCACCTTGGGGTGCCTTACACGAGTATGGACTATTCTAGCCGGTGTGTAGGCAACCCCGGTACACATTATAATATTGTTAGATTGTTAGTCTGTCCTAACCCATTAAATAATTAGATTTGATTTCAGCGAATGATGCACTTTATAGGATTCTTTTATCCTTTTTCTCTGCAGAGCTACGTAGACCTAGTCGCGAGCTTCTTTTTATCGTGGTGGCTATTCAGCCCCATATCCCATTCACGGATCTTTCAACTGACGTAGAGACATCAACTATTACCTATTCATTGGTTTTTGAATTTCCTGCGCCCGATAAGTGCTATATTAATATCCATGAATACAGTAAGTTATCACTGGACTGTACTCCCGTATTATGCATACTTGGATATTTTATAAAATATTCTATTGTATTCTTGTACTAAGATCTGTCTTTTCCAATTATTGCAGATCCGACACTATTGATCCTTTAGTACAATCTGCATTGTATGTATTTGTGTCTGCAGTCTTATCCATATATAGTAAGTTTGTACTGTACTCTTACATTAGTATGAGACACTTTCTATTATTCACAGATAGACACCCATATTAGATAGTTTTGGGTATATATTTCATGGCTATTATTCTTCTTTCCTTTTTCTCTTTATTCTTTGTTATAACTTGTTTTTATATGGGGTGACTTTCACAGTTCATGTTTCGCTTTTCTTCACGGGGCTTTTTGGCATACATAGGGTAAAATGTATTATTTATATCAGAGAACTCAGTGTGTTTTAAAGATTTGTGTGGTTTTTATATGGTTTTATTTGTTCTATAGGATAAGGTCGTGGCCCTCCTGATGAAGGCGCTTGTGTGCCGAAACGCGCGTTGAGAAGATCTTTCGTTTTGCCACCACTGTTCTATTTATGTTTACATGAATGAATTGACCTTGTTTGATATTAATTAGTTTTTCCTTGTGATTTATATGATTTGTGTCTGTCCATTATGATGCTATTTTGTATATTCAAATTGTCTACTAAATCTTTATTTGAAATGTTTTTAACGTAAGCTAAATAAACTTTATACATGTTTTAACATAATTCACTTGTGTTCACACTGAGTTCTTTTCATCATGATTGTGTTTTTCGTATGAGTTGTTGAATCATTTGAACCGTTTTGACTGCCTAGGGATTGTTGCTTTCAAGTGTATTATTGCCCTGCCCTAGGAGATCTAGAGTAATTTGCAGGGGGTCCTAGATATATGCATACATATCTGTGCATGTGCCATGGTCACATTTCACGGTGGTGTATGTGTATGTCATGTCACATACCCCGTGAGTCCCATGTGGGACGGTATGTTTGAGCCAGGGTGTCCCAGGGCACAATAGTGATGGTCCTCCACAGTCTTTGTGCATGTAGTGTTTACAATGTCTCTGATTTCATGTGCACAATGGGAGACAGTCTCCACATCCACGTTGTGTGTGCATGGACTTTGATGTTGTGCGTGTGTGTGTCACAGACATCCATGTCTGTCCTGCCGTGGCAAGTGGGACCACTACCTGTGGGGGTCATGGTTGTTTTGCTGTGGTGTATACATGATACTCCATGTAATGCCAGTGTCCATGTGGCAATACAGGGTCCCTGGGAATGTACCTGTCGTTGAGCTGTGGTGCCTGGGGCACATCTGTCCTCACATGTCACTGTGGGGGGTGATTGTGACACGGCAGCAGGAGATGGGAACTGTGACACGGCCTCATGATATCCAATGGGCCAACCTGGGACTAATTGATGCCACCTGTTGGACCGTGTTGACAGATGTTGGCCATGTATGTACCATACATGTCCTTACGGAACTGCACACTTCATGTAGTTGTGCCTCATAATGATGTATGTTGGGATATTGAGTGTGTTCAATGCCGCATATGTGGGGTGACTGACAATCTTGCTTACTTCTCCTCTGCACTGCAGGGCTCCTGCTGTCCATCGACCATTCCCAGACCTGGCAACGATGGTGGAACGGGACAGCATCCGACGGTACCGCTTCACCAGGCAGCTGATTGAGGATTTGGCAGTGCAGTTGTCCCCACATTTGCAGCCTGGCCGGCCGTATCCTACAGCGCTGACCCCCAAGGTGAAGGTGATGGCAGCCCTACACTTCTTTGCCACCGGTACCTTCCAACATACTGTGGCGACTGCTGGTGGGATGTCACAGACCATGTTGAGCCGTGTGCTACGCGATGTTTTGGCGGCAATGTTGCTATTCCTGAACCGGTACATCTATTTCCCTAGACTGCGACGACTCACTGACGTGAAGAGTGACTTTTATGCCCTGGGGAGGATGCCGCATGTCATTGGCTCCATTGATGGGACACATGTGGCTTTGGTACCACCACAGGCCCAGGAGCAGGCCTACAGGAACCGCAAGCACTACCACTCGGTCAATGCACTGGTGGTGTGTCTTGCAGACATGACCATCACACACGTGTGTGCCCGTTTCCCTGGTTCAGCACACGATGCCTTTGTGATGAGGAGTAGTCGCATCCCCAGGATGATGGCACAGATGTAGAACCAGCGTGCCTGGCTTGTCGGTGTGTACTGACTTTGTGCCATTGTGTGTGATCTGATCTGTAGTATTCCGCCCACTTTTCCAAGTCAGCTAATGTGCACTTGTCTGTCCGTAGGTGACTCGGGATACCCCAACATGCCGTGGTTGCTGACACCCCTCAGGAACCCTGTGACACCAGCCCAGATGCGCTACAATGAGGCACATGGTCGGACCAGGAGAGTGATTGAGCAGACATTTGGTCTCCTGAAGAGCCGCTTCCGCTGCCTGGACAAGACCGGAGGGTCCCTCCCATATGCCCCTGCGAAAGTGTGCAAGATTATCATCGTCTGCTGCATGCTCCACAACCTGGCAGTGCGGAAGGAGTTGCCTCTCATCCAGGATGACAATGACCAACATCCGCCACCTGTGGAGGATCCTGGCCTGGACCACAATGCCAGTGACGATGATGATGATGATGATGAGGGTGATGTCCGCACACAGCTCATCACCAACTTCTTTAGCTGAATGTGAGTATCCTGAGGTGTCATGTCAATGATGTGAGTTGGCATGATATGTGTAGGTGGTGCTCTGGTGCTGTTGGAGTGTGTCCATGGGCTACTTGACTGGATGTGTGTTGCGATGTGTGCTTACAGGTGGGCTGTACTCCCCAACAGTGTTGACATGCTAACTTGGTTCTGGGTGGGTATCTTGTAACATGTATTGTGCATGAGTTTTGCTGTTCTGTCCTGTACTCCATTGCTTTTGACTGTGTGTCATTTCTGTCCTTCACAGGGTACTTTCAGATTCGTTTGGTCAACTGTGTCCACCGACGACGTGATTGCACTTCCAGGCTGGTAGCTGTTGTGTCCATACAGGTGATGTGCGCCACACCCATGGACTTCCTTCCGTCTACAGTTGTTGACTGTGTGCCCGCTGCCAGGTGGGATTACCTTGCATCTGTAGTGGTTACGACATGTTGCAACTGTGTAATAAACCTGTGCTTCACTTTGTGATGTGCGTTGTCTGTGGTCACACATTTGACTGCCATTTGCTTACTGCACCTGTGGGCTACTTGACTACAACTGGGAATGGGTGTGGTGTCTGTGCATTGCACCGTCTTCCCTGGCAACATCAGTGTAGGCAATGAGTCAGATGGCCTAGGTGTGTATGTGTTGTGTAGCCCTGGTGGTGTGTCTCCCTCATATGTGTCACGTTGCCTTTACTCACATGCCTGTGTTGTCCTTGCTGTTGCAGTTCGCATACACAGTGTAATTTTGCAGTTCATCATCCCCATAACAGCACCCACGTTGGAATCACAACAGAGGCAAGTATGGTGTATTAGTGTGTTTATTGTGATACATTTGTGTGAATAGTGCATAGGATGGGTAGTGCTGTACATAAATCTTGCAATCAGAAGTTCCTAGGTGAATTGAAAGTCCTGGTAGACAGAATCCCCAGTATCGGGGCCACAGTTGTCTGACACATTGGTCCAACTTGTACTCCCCATGCAATGTGTGGGAGTAGTGTTGCCGTCAACAGGGTGAACAGTCTGTGCACAAAGGTGAACATCCAGAACAGGCTCAGGCTTCCTGGGAGTTGCGCTTGGCCATCGGCCTCTCACTTGCCCCTCCTCGGACGACCCCTCTTCTTGGGGGGGGGCCCTCAAGTACAGGCTGCTGCGGTGCAGGGGACTCTCTGCCAGAGTCATCCTCCCTCCCTGTGGCAGTTGCAGTTTGTTCGGCACCAGATGTTGTTGGCACACAGGGAGGTATGGACTGGTTGCTGTTCATCTGGCGGAGGCATTGTAAGATGTCCCTGTGCACCGCCGTCATCTCATGCAGTGCATCCCACTTGGACTCCACGCGGTACATGTGTGAGTCCACGTGGGACATGTGTGACTCCACGTGGGGCATGTGGGAGTCCAAGCGGGCATGATGGGCAGCCTGCTGCTATTTCATGTCTCTGAGGAGCCCCACTACCTGGCTGAGGTCTCCGGTGCTGGACTGGTACGCATCAGCTATGCGTACCAGTTGTGGGTCATCATGCACACCAGCAACCTCTGCAAGCAGCGACCTCTGTCTCCCACCCCTCCCACCACCCCTGCTGACATGTGCAGTGCGTGCAGTGGCACGCACAGATGACCCTGGTCCACCTTGGGGGTTGGTGGTGGTGGTGGTGTCCATGGCCCCAGGTTGGTCCAGGGTCCCTGTGCTGGTGTTGCTCCTTGTTCTGTCCATGTCGGCAGGGATGGTATTTGTGGTGACAGTCGTTGGAGGGGTGGGTGCAGGGGTGCAGCTGGTGGTCCTGCTGGTGCTGCAGCTGGTGGTCCTGCTGGTGCTGCATGTAGACTTGCACCGGATGTGCCAGGTTGGTCTTCTTCGTCCGAGGAGGACAGAGGCTGTACGACGCCAGTGAGCTCCGCATCCTCTTGAGCCTGGGACTGGGACTCCTCAGCGTCTGCTGCTGTGTCCCCATCATCACCTGTTTTTGGGAGACACACACAATGTATGTTATGTTTCTGCAGGCATCAATGGTTGACACACATGACAGTTGTGACTGTGCCTCTGGGTGCGGGCCTGTACATTGCATTGTCCTAAGTCGTCACAGTCAGGGGTTGATATTGGTGTGGCACATTGTCCTGCATTATTTGGGCATTTCTATGTATTTTTTGGGGTGTGAACATGGTCTGCATTGGTTGTGTTTGGTTGACAGCCGGCCCTCCTTCCCACCCACCCAGCCAGTCAGTTATCCCACCATGGACTGTGCTTGCATTGCAGGGAGTGGAAGTTGTCTCTCAGGATGTCAGTCAGTGGTGTCCTGCTGTTTGTTGGTGCACAGTTGCCAGCAGGGCCTTGTGCTCCCCACAGCAGTAGCCAGTGTCAGCCATCTTGTGAGTCCTTCTCCACTCCCTGTGATGTGAGCATGGTTCAGGGTGGTGTTGATGGGACAGTTGTGGGGGTGAGCTATGTCTGTGACTACGACTCCCATCATGCTATTGCCTCCACCCCACTTCCCAGCATTCCCATACTTACTTGCTTTTGTGGGGAGTTCAGTGTGTGTGGGTGTGAGAGCAATGGCAAGATGGCTGACAGTGGTGTCCTGCTGTTGGTTGGTGTGCAGTTCCCAGCATGCCCTTGTGCTCCCCACGACACAGCAACAGTGTCAGACATCTTTGATGGGCCTTTCCACTCTCTGTGGGATGTGCATGCATGAGTGTGAGCTTGCTGGGCCATGTGGTGGGGGATGTAGAGCTGTGACTACGACTCCCATCATGCTATTGCCTCCACCCCCTTCCCAGCATGCCCATGCTTCCTTCCTTTTGATTCTGCTTCCCTGTGGGGTGGGCTGGCTGTGCTGACAGGATGGCTGGGAGTGTTGTCCTGGCAGTTGTTTGGCTAAGAGTCCCAAGAGTGTCCCTGTGCTTCACACAACATAACCCAGGGTGGTGGTTCTTTGTGGGATCTTGTGTTAGGATGGGGGGCATTGCATTCTACCAGGTGGGTTCTGTGGAGTTTGTGTTGGGGTGTGTGTGAGGGGAGGTGCTTGTGACTATGGTCAGTGCTGCAAGTCCTCCTTCCCACCCACCCAGCCAGCCAGTTATCCCACCATGGAACGTGCTTGCATTGCAGGGAGTGGAAGTTGTCTCTCAGGATGTCAGTCAGTGGTGTCCTGCTGTTTGTTGGTGCACAGTTGCCAGCAGGGCCTTGTGCTCCCCACAGCAGTAGCCAGTGTCAGCCATCTTGTGAGTCCTTCTCCACTCCCTGTGATGTGAGCATGGTTCAGGGTGGTGTTGATGGGACAGTTGTGGGGGTGACCAATATCAGTGACTATGACTCCCATCATGCTATTGCCTCCACCCCCTTCCCAGCATGCCCATGCTTCCTTCCTTTTGACTCTGCTTCCCTGTGGGGTGGGCTGGCTGTGCTGACAGGATGGCTGGGAGTGTTGTCCTGGCAGTTGTTTGTCTAAGAGTCCCAAGAGTGTCCCTGTGCTTCACACAACATAACCCAGGGTGGTGGTTCTTTGTGGGATCTTGTGTTAGGATGGGGGGCATTGCATTCTACCAGGTGGGTTCTGTGGAGTTTGTGTTGGGGGGTGTGAGGGGAGGTGCTTGTGACTATGGTCAGTGCTGCAAGTCCTCCTTCCCACCCAGCCAGCCAGATATCCCACCATGGAACGTGCTTGCATTGCAGGGAGTGGAAGTTGTCTCTCAGGATGTCAGTCAGTGGTGTCCTGCTGTTTGTTGGTGCACAGTTGCCAGCAGGGCCTTGTGCTCCCCACAGCAGTTGCCAGTGTCAGCCATCTTGTGAGTCCTTCTCCACTCCCTGTGATGTGCGCATGGTTCATGGTGGTGTTGATGGGACAGTTGTGGGGGGCAATATGTGTGACTGCGACTCCCATGATGCTATTGGCTACACTGACTTAGCCAGCATACACAGAATTCCTTCCTTTGAGTGGTATTCACTGTGTGTTGGTGTTGTTGTGGTGGCTACATGTCTGGATGTGTTTGTTAGTTCTATTTGTGCCACTGCCTAGCTGTAGTTGTAGTTGTGTTTGTACATGTGATGGCACAGTTGGATGTGACTTTTTTGATGGCATGTGTTGTGTTTATCTGACTGACATACACATTTTGGGATGATTCTGTTCTGGTTGCTGTGTAATTGCTATGAGTGCATGGTTTGACTCTCCCCTTGACAGTGATGTGTGTGTGTTTTGTGGCAGTATATTGTGTACATTTGTTGTGTACTCACCAGGCTCTGGGATGTCCTCTAGTCCATATACGCTCACTGGCGGAAGGATGGCCCGCACCTTCTCCTCCCAGGGCCTGAGGTATATTGGCTTGGCAGGAGGGCCACTGCCGGTGTATTGGCTGTTGATGTAGTCTTTCTTGAGCAGGTCCCGTACCCTCCTGCGCACGTCATACCACCTGTTCTGGATGTCGCTCTTTGTGCGCCGACATGGTGATTGTGCATTCACCCTGTTGATGATCCTCCCCCACATCTTGGTTTTCTGGGAGATGGGGGTCTGTTGGACCAGTGTGCCAAACAGCTGTGGCTCTACCCTGAGGATCTCGTCTACCATGACTTCCAATTCACAATCTAGGAACTTGGGATTCTTCTTGGGGGGCATGGTGATGGGTGGTGATGGTGAGTGATGTGTGTGTTGGTGTGCAGGTGAGGGTGTGTGAGTGTGTGTTTTGCTGGGTGTATGTGAGGTAGGTATTTGTTGGTGTGCTGATGGTGTGTGGCTTGTGTGAGGGATGAGCTGTGGGTGTGTGGTTGCTTTCTCTTGGGTGCTGGCAGTGGAATGGCATTTGCAAAGGATCAAGGTTGTGATTTGTGTCCTTTATATGGGTGGAGTTGTGGGTGTGTCTTTGTTCTCTGTCCCCACCCCCCCAGTATTTATTGGCTTAGTAATTGCTTGTTTGGCCTTTTTTTGTGTGATTTTTCCTTTGTACTGTCTGTGTATGTTGGAAACGTTCTTGTGACCGAGTCAGACCCTGCATTTGTCTCGTACGGTCTTCTCCGTTTCGTTCACGCTGTGTTTGTGCAGATTTCTATGCTACGTACGCGTTGGTCGCGGTGTTTTGTGTTGCTTCGGCTCGGTTTTGTATGCGTGTCGGTCGTACGGCTTGGCCTCCGTCCGACTCGCTCGTGGTTTTCGCGCCTTGCATCGTACTTTGCGGTTTGGAGTTCGCGTGTACGTTTCGGTCGGATTTGTTCCGGGTGCGTGTCGGTCGGTTGGATTCGCGTGTTTTTCCGACCGGATTGCTGTTTTCCGTGCGGCTCGGTCGGTCGACTTGGGTTCGGTACGTGTCGGTCGGATTTTGCACGCCTTGCATCGTACTTGGCGTGTCGGGTGCCACAGGTACGTGTCGGTCGGTATAATTTCCGGATCCGAGTCGGTCGGTGCTTTTTCCGGCCCGAATCGGAATCGACCCCATTGTATATAAAAAACATTTAAGTACTTTCTTTTCTAATGACTAATTAAAGGTGTGAAACACAAGTGTGTAGGTGGTTAGAGGACTGCATGCGTATTGGAGAGGAGTTTGTAATAGTGCATGTGTTAAGACCTGAGACAGAGCATGAGTACTTGGATACTGAGTGAACGATTAGAGTACTGCAAGGAGAGTGCCTGGGTGAATGTATAAGTGGTTGGGTTTTGGCGCAGCAAATGGATTTGTAGGTGTTGCTGAATGAGTCAACAGAGGACTGCAAGGGGAGTGACAGGATGTTTGCTGGAGTGTATGGATAGTGACTGGGGAATTGAAGGTCTGAAAGACAAGTGTGTAGGTGGTTAGAGAACCACATGCATAGTGGATAGGTGTTTGAAGCAGTCTATGTGCTAAGGCCTGGGTCACTGAATGAGTACTTGGGTCATGACTGAACGATTAGAGTACTGCAAGGAGAGTGCCTGGGTGAATGTACAAGTGGTTGGGTTTTGGCGCAGCGAATGGATTTGTAGGTGTTGCTGAATGAGTCAACAGAGGACTGCAAGGGGAGTGACAGGATGTTTGCTGGAGTATATGGATAGTGACTGGGGAATTAAAGGTCTGAAAGACAAGTGTGTAGGTGGTTAGAGAACCACATGCATAGTGGCTAGGTGTTTGAAACAGTCTATGTGCTAAGGCCTGGGTCACTGAATGAGTACTTGGGTACTGACTGAACGATTAGAGTACTGCAAGGAGAGTGACTGGGTGAATGTATAAGTGGTTGGGTTTTGGCGCAGCGAATGGATTTGTAGGTGTTGCTGAATGAGTCAACAGAGGACTGCAAGGGGAGTGACAGGATGTTTGCTGGAGTGTATGGATAGTGACTGGGGAATTGAAGGTCTGAAAGACAAGTGTGTAGGTGGTTAGAGAACCACAAGCATAGTGGATAGGTGTTTGAAACAGTCTATGTGCTAAGGCCTGGGTCACTGAATGAGTACTTGGGTACTGACTGAACGATTAGAGTACTGCAAGGAGAGTGACTGGGTGAATGTATAAGTGGTTGGGTTTTGGTGCAGCGAATGGATTTGTAGGTGTTGCTGAATGAGTCAACAGAGGACTGCAAGGGGAGTGACAGGATGTTTGCTGGAGTGTATGGATAGTGAGTGGGGAATTGAAGGTCTGAAAGACAAGTGTGTAGGTGGTTAGAGAACCACATGCATAGTGGATAGGTGTTTGAAACAGTCTATGTGCTAAGGCCTGGGTCACTGAATGAGTACTTGAGTACTGTCTGAACGATTAGAGTACTGCAAGGAGAGTGACTGGGTGAATGTATAAGTGGATGGGTTTTCGCGCAGCGAATGGATTTGTAGGTGTTGCTGAATGAGTCAACAGAGGACTGCAAGGGGAGTGACAGGATGTTTGCTGGAGTGTATGGATAGTGACTGGGGAATTGAAGGTGTGAAAGACAAGTGTGTAGGTGGTTAGAGAACCGCATGCATAGTGGATAGGGGTTTGAAGCAGTCTATGTGCTAAGGCCTGGGTCACTGAATGAGTACTTGGGTACTGACTGAACGATTAGGGTACTGCAAGGAGAGTGCCTGGGTGAATGTATAAGTGGTTGGGTTTTGGCGCAGCGAATGGATTTGTAGGTGTTGCTGAATGAGTCAACAGAGGACTGCAAGGGAGTGACAGGATGTTTGCTGGAGTGTATGGATAGTGACTGGGGAATTGAAGGTGTGAAAGACAAGTGTGTAGGTGGTTAGAGAACCGCATGCATAGTGGATAGGGGTTTGAAGCAGTCTATGTGCTAAGGCCTGGGTCACTGAATGAGTACTTGGGTACTGACTGAACGATTAGAGTACTGCAAGGAGAGTGACTGGGTGAATGTATAAGTGGTTGGGTTTTGGCGCAGCGAATGGATTTGTAGGTGTTGCTGAATGAGTCAACAGAGGACTGCAAGGGGAGTGACAGGATGTTTGCTGGAGTGTATGGATAGTGAGTGGGGAATTGAAGGTCTGAAAGACAAGTGTGTAGGTGGTTAGAGAACTACATGCATAGTGGATAGGTGTTTGAAACAGTCTATGTGCTAAGGCCTGGGTCACTGAATGAGTACTTGGGTACTGACTGAACGATTAGAGTACTGAAAGGAGAGTGACTGGGTGAATGTATAAGTGGTTGGGTTTTTGCGCAGCGAATGGATTTGTAGGTGTTGCTGAATGAGTCAACAGACGACTGCAAGGGGAGTGACAGGATGTTTGCTGGAGTGTATGGATAGTGAGTGGGGAATTGAAGGTGTGAAAGACAAGTGTGTAGGTGGTTAGAGAACCATATGCATAGTGGATAGGTGTTTGAAACAGTCTATGTGCTAAGGCCTGGGTCACTGAATGAGTACTTGGGTACTGACTGAACGATTAGAGTACTGCAAGGAGAGTGACTGGGTGAATGTATAAGTGGTTGGGTTTTGGCGCAGCGAATGGATTTGTAGGTGTTGCTGAATGAGTCAACAGAGGACTGCAAGGGGAGTGACAGGATGTTTGCTGGAGTGTATGGATAGTGAGTGGGGAATTGAAGGTCTGAAAGACAAGTGTGTAGGTGGTTAGAGAACCGCAAGCATAGTGGATAGGTGTTTGAAACAGTCTATGTGCTAAGGTCTGTGTCACTGAATGAGTACTTGGGTACTGACTGAACGATTAGAGTACTGCAAGGAGAGTGCCTGGGTGAATGTATAAGTGGTTTGGTTTTGACGCAGCGAATGGATTTGTAGGTGTTGCTGAATGAGTCAACAGAGGACTGCAAGGGGAGTGACAGGATGTTTGCTGGAGTGTATGGATAGTGACTGGGGAATTGAAGGTGTGAAAGACAAGTGTGTAGGTGGTTAGAGAACCGCATGCATAGTGGATAGGGGTTTGAAGCAGTCTATGTGCTAGGGCCTGGGTCACTGAATGAGTACTTGGGTACTGACTGAACGATTAGAGTACTGCAAGGAGAGTGACTGGGTGAATGTATAAGTGGTTGGGTTTTGGCGCAGCGAATGGATTTGTAGGTGTTGCTGAATGAGTCAACAGAGGACTGCAAGGGGAGTGACAGGATGTTTGCTGGAGTGTATGGATAGTGAGTGGGGAATTGAAGGTCTGAAAGACAAGTGTGTAGGTGGTTAGAGAACCACATGCATAGTGGATAGGTGTTTGAAACAGTCTATGTGCTAAGGCCTGGGTCACTGAATGAGTACTTGGGTACTGACTGAACGATTAGAGTACTGCAAGGAGAGTGACTGGGTGAATGTATAAGTGGTTGGGTTTTGGCGCAGCGAATGGATTTGTAGGTGTTGCTGAATGAGTCAACAGAGGACTGCAAGGGGAGTGACAGGATGTTTGCTGGAGTGTATGGATAGTAAGTGGGGAATTGAAGGTGTGAAAGACAAGTGTGTAGGTGGTTAGAGAACCGCATGCATAGTGGATAGGGGTTTGAAGCAGTCTATGTGCTAAGGCCTGGGTCACTGAATGAGTACTTGGGTACTGACTGAACGATTAGAGTACTGCAAGGAGAGTGACTGGGTGAATGTATAAGGGGTTGGGTTTTGGCGCAGCGAATGGATTTGTAGGTGTTGCTGAATGAGTCAACAGAGGACTGCAAGGGGAGTGACAGGATGTTTGCTGGAGTGTATGGATAGTGAGTGGGGAATTGAAGGTCTGAAAGACAAGTGTGTAGGTGGTTAGAGAACCGCATGCATAGTGGATAGGGGTTTGAAGCAGTCTATGTGCTAAGGCCTGGGTCACTGAATGAGTACTTGGGTCATGACTGAACGATTAGAGTCCTGCAAGGAGAGTGCCTGGGTGAATGTATAAGTGGTTGGGTTTTGGCGCAGCGAATGGATTTGTAGGTGTTGCTGAATGAGTCAACAGAGGACTGCAAGGAGAGTGACAGGATGTTTGCTGGAGTGTATGGATAGTGAGTGGGGAATTGAAGGTCTGAAAGACAAGTGTGTAGGTGGTTAGAGAACCACATGCATAGTGGATAGGTGTTTGAAACAGTCTATGTGCTAAGGCCTGGGTCACTGAATGAGTACTTGGGTACTGACTGAACGATTAGAGTACTGCAAGGAGAGTGACTGGGTGAATGTATAAGTGGTTGGGTTTTGGCGCAGCGAATGGATTTGTAGGTGTTGCTCAATGAGTCAACAGAGGACTGCAAGGGGAGTGACAGGATGTTTGCTGGAGTGTATGGATAGTGACTGGGGAATTGAAGGTGTGAAAGACAAGTGTGTAGGTGGTTAGAGAACCGCATGCATAGTGGATAGGTGTTTGAAACAGTCTATGTGCTAAGGCCTGGGTCACTGAATGAGTACTTGGGTACTGACTGAACGATTAGAGTACTGCAAGGAGAGTGCCTGGGTGAATGTATAAGTGGTTGGGTTTTGGCGCAGCGAATGGATTTGTAGGTGTTGCTGAATGAGTCAACAGAGGACTGCAAGGGGAGTGACAGGATGTTTGCTGGAGTGTATGGATAGTGACTGGAGAATTGAAGGTGTGAAAGACAAGTGTGTAGGTGGTTAGAGAACCTCATGCATAGTGGATAGGGGTTTGATGCAGTCTATGTGCTAAGGCCTGGGTCACTGAATGAGTACTTGGGTACTGACTGAACGATTAGAGTACTGCAAGGAGAGTGCCTGGGTGAATGTATAAGTGGTTGGATTTTGGCGCAGCGAATGGATTTGTAGGTGTTGCTGAATGAGTCAACAGAGGACTGCAAGGGGAGTGACAGGATGTTTGCTGCAGTGTATGGATAGTGACTGGGGAATTGAAGGTGTGAAAGACAAGTGTGTAGGTGGTTAGAGAACCACATGCATAGTGGATAGGTGTTTGAAACAGTCTATGTGCTAAGGCCTGGGTAACTGAATGAGTACTTGGGTACTGACTGAACGATTAGAGTACTGCAAGGAGAGTGACTGGGTGAATGTATAAGTGGTTGGGTTTTGGCGCAGCGAATGGATTTGTAGGTGTTGCTGAATGAGTCAACAGAGGACTGCAAGGGGAGTGACAGGATGTTTGCTGGAGTGTATGGATAGTGACTGGGGAATTGAAGGTGTGAAAGACAAGTGTGTAGGTGGTTAGAGAACTGCATGCATAGTGGATAGCGGTTTGAAGCACTCTATGTCCTAAAGCCTGGGTCACTGAATGAGTACTTGGGTACTGACTGAACGATTAGAGTACTGCAAGGAGAGTGACTGGGTGAATGTATAAGTGGTTGAGTTTTGACGCAGCGAATAGATTACTACATGGTGTTGGATGGCTGATTGGAGAAGTGCAATTACAAAGACTCACTAGCCTGGAAGCAGTTAGGTGACTACATACATTCTACACATTTCACTACAACACTGCTAGTGTGAATGCCTGAATCATTCTGCGAATCCATAAGCAGTGACTGAGTTCTAATACTACAGAAACTTGACAACAGGTTAGGTTTTTAAGCAGTTATGTGTCAGCAAAGACATACAGTAACCACATGCTTCTGTCACAATGGTTGCACAAGTGCACACATACTCACAGTGTGATTCTAGAGAACCAAAACTATTCCCTGGGCTTTAGCAAAAGAGACGCACTAGTCTGGAAGAGGTTAGGTGACTGCATACATTCTACACATTTCACTACAGCATTGCTAGTGTGAATGCCTGAATCATTCTGCGAATCCATAAGCAGTGACTGGGTTCTAATACTAGTGAAACTTGACAATAGGATAGATTTTTAACCAGTTATGTGTTAGCAGAGACATAAAGTAACCACATGCTTCTGTCACAATGGTTGCACAAGTGCACACATACTCACAGTGTGATTCTAGACAAGCCAAACTATTCTCTGGACTTTATCAGAAGAGATCACTAGCCTGGAAGCAGTTAGGTGACTACATACATTCTACACATTTCACTACAGCACTGCTAGTGTGAATGCCTGACTCATTGTGCGAATCCATAAGCAGTAACTAAGTTCTACTACTACTGTAACTTGACAAAAGGTTAGATTTTTAAGCACTTATGTGTCAGCAAAGACATAAAGTAACCACATGCTTCTGTCACAATGGTTGCACAAGTGCACACATACTCACAGTGTGATTCTAGAGAACCAAAACTATTCCCATGGGCTTTAGCAAAAGAGACGCACTAGTCTGGAAGAGGTTAGGTGACTGCATACATTCTACACATTTCACTACAGCATTGCTAGTGTGAATGCCTGAATCATTCTGCGAATCCATAAGCAGTGACTGAGTTCTAATACTACAGAAACTTGACAACAGGATAGAATAAGAACCATCATTCAACTATACCTTTCAACACAGTTTAAAATATATATATTACTATACATAGGGGCAGATTTACAAGCCCCTTGCGCCACATTTGCGTCACTTTTCCCATGTTAAAAATGACGCAAAAGTGGCGCAAGAGGCTTGTAAAACTGCCCCATACGGTTTTTAAAACAAACATCAAATACAATAAAAATAATTAAAATATACATCAGTACATTTAATAATATATTTCAAACAACACAGTTTCATAAAAATATCAAATATTTTTTAAATAAACGTCCAAAATATATAACTCACCTATTAAATAAATCTGTTGAATTAAAAATCTCACACTCAGTCAGGATTTTCTTTTTCACACAGAGAATGTAGATAAGCACACTCTCCAATGTAAAACCAGTAATGACAAATTTTCCCTCTAATTTTTCATACATATACACATAACTCACAAATAACATTACTTCCCAGTGTTTTTCAAAATGAAAAACGAATTTCCATTGGTCAGAGAGAATAATACTTTTCAACTGACATCTTCACCCCTTCTCCTTAATCTCAGTTTCCATAGCAACAGGTCATGCAACATTCAATTTAGCTGCCAGGTCACAAGTTCACCACACAATGTTGCAAATGTCAACAGCAGGTGTGGTTGGCTTTGCAAAGCATGCCCTTATCCTTTCTGCTGTACCTTTCAAACTTTTCTTTATAACCAATAAGAAACATTCTTTCTAAACAAAGTAAAATTCACCCTATATTACAATGTAGAGTGTTCTTAAACAGCCAATGAAATCTCTACTTTCTTAAAAACAGCATGTTGTCCACCATTTTAGATAGATTTCATTGTCCCTCCTGCCTACCTCAGCTACAGACATCTTCTTATTACCTACAGTGATCCCTTCAAGATGCTTTCAGTGTGGATTGTGGGACACAGCTATGTTTTCTGGTGCAAAAGGTATGCTGAAAGCAGAGGTATTGACAAAGATTTAGCTTTGCCAAATGTAGACATTAAATGGATTGGACAGAGAGGATTAAAGTGGCACCAATTGATGCCATTGGTTAAATCCTTTTTGCATCTCCAACACCCTGACCTCATAATTGTGCACTGTGGTGGCAATGACCTAGGCACTTTCACTGGGGTAGGTCTGGAAATGCTTATGAAGGACACCTTTGGAGAATTCATGTCACTTTTCCCCCAAACTGCCTTTGTTTATTCTAACATATGCCAAAGACAGAAATGGAAGTGGTCCAATCATTTTTGTCCACAGATTGAGAAAGCTAGGAAACATGTCAATAAAGCTGTTTCTGCTTATCTCAGAGATTATAGGATGGGGTCCATTTTCAACAACAATCTGCGTTTTAATATGGATGGCATCTATAGGAGAGATGGTGTACATTTTACAGATGAGGGTAACAGAGTCTTTCTCAACAACTTTAGACTCTGCATTGGTACTTACTTGTAGATACCAAAATCTGTCAATAAACACAAGGGCTCTTTTTAGAGCCACCCAAGATATAAACATATATGCTTTATGTATATTTACTTTTTTTTTTTAAATATTTGGGGATTAGCGCACCCAACGCGTTTACACTGGAGTCGCGCACCCAACGTGTTCACACTAGGGGCCGCGCTGAGCGGCGCGCTGGGTGCGCGACTCCTAATTTTAGCGTAAAATTTTTGTTAGCTCCTACCACTAATTTATATTCTCCCCGGGGACCCCATCCCCCGGGACCTATACATAATGATGGAAACAGTGAGGGGAGCCCCAATGCCCCCACGGTCCCGCCGGCTCCCCGCGTCCTTCGGGAGCCGGCATTGCTTTTCCACATGGGGATCTGCTGACATGCAGCTCCCCGTGTGGAAAAGCAATTTGCTTTGAATTTTGGAAGAGAGAGCAGGTTTCCTGCTCTCTCTTCCAAAATCCAAAGCAGTTTGCAATGACAGGACGGGAGCCGCGAGGCTCCCGTCCTGTCATTGCAAACTACAGTGTTCCCCCATTCATTTTTATTAACCCCCGCATGCCCCCGGGACTTGGCCCACCCGGGGGCCAATTAACAACGAAGCGCGAGAGACCGCGCTTCGTTTTTTTTTTTTCTGCGGGATCCGCGCACCCTAAGCGCATCCCGCCGATTTAAAAAAAAAAATGCTTTTTTCTGCCCAGGGGGTCCTTGTGGGACCCCCTGAGCAGACCTAGGGGGTCAGGGTGTTTCTACCCTGCCCCCTTTGTGCATTTTGCGCACTTGTTTCTTGTGCCTCGCTTCTACCGAGGGACAAAATGGCTGCCAACACTTCCTGATTTGGAGTGTTGACAGCCACTTGAAAGCCAATTAACATGCAGCTCGTGATCGGAACGGTGCGCGCAGGGTGCGCTCAGGGTGCGCGAATCCGACGCGGCCATAGATATATATATGATTTTCATTTTCATTTTCACAGGAACTACTGAACGGATTTACACCATTTAACAAAAAGGGTTCTTTCTGAACCAAGAACTACCTCTTTGCTAAATTTGGTGTAATTCCGTTCAGCAGTTCGGGCTGTAGCCGTGTCTAAAGTTTCCTATGGAAAAATGAATGGGGAAAACACGTTTTGGGACCCCCCTTTTTTCTCGGCCCCCGCTTGACGAATCACCCCGAGACTTTCAGGGTAGGAGCGTACCGGAGCGGGCCATAAAGTTTGAAGATTTCGCGAAGATACGTCAACCGGCAAGAGAGTTATTTCAAATAGAATGTCGCGGATTTCCTATGGAAAATAGGTCCTAACTATAACTATCTACTGGCGACCGCCAGTAGATAATATATATATATATATATATATATATATATATATATATATATATATATATATATATATACTTTGCAAATTAGGGTAGTGACGGACACTGAACACATGGAGGATGGTATTCGGCCTTATTTCAAGAGAAAATTCAAGCCATCTACTCCTCATTCCCTTTGAGGGAACCACCAGCCGCACCTTTGCCCTCGTCTCGCCTACCAAATACTTGGTCAGAATTTAGCCCTTTCAGCCGTGAGGCTTCTCTCACTCAGTTGGAAAAAACGAAATCCGGATCTCCAATTGATCCCTGTCCAGCTAGGTTTTTTAAACTACTGGCCCCACTACTCAACCCCTCTCTAAACCTGCTTTGGAATTCATCTCTGAAAGCAGACATTTATCCTTCTATCTGGAAAACTGCACTTGTCCAACCCATCCTCAAGAAAGAGGATGCAGACCCGGCAGTATTGAAAAACTTTAGGCCCATCTCCCTCCTGCCAGCACCAGCTAAGATCCTCGAGAAGGAAGTGCAGAAACAGTTATCCGAATTCCTAGAGTCCAACAAACTACTCCATGACTCCCAGTCTGGCTTTAGGTCAGGGTACAGCACAGAGACAGCGCTGCTTGAAGTAGCTGAGACGGTCCGGGAGACCTTGGATAATGGCCACTGTGCAATGCTAGTGCTGCTGGATCTGTCTGCAGCATTTGATACGGTGTCACATAAGATCCTTCTGGACAGGCTCAGGCAGCTGGGAGTGATGGGGACCACCTTATCTTGGTTCAGCTTCTTTCTCGAAGGCCGGTCCCAGAAAATACTGCAGCCCCCCCACACAGGTCTTTTAATTTAAAAAAAAAATAAGCCCCGGGGGGTGGCAGTCCCCGGGGCTGCGGGAGGGCCGAGAGCCCTCCCGCACCATTTCAAAATATAAGCCCCGGGGGGTGGTGGTCCCCGGGGCTTGGGGGTGCCTTACAGGCCCCCCCATTCATTTTTATTAACCCCCGCATGCCCCCGGGACTTGGCCCACCCGGGGGCCAATTAACAACGAAGCGC
This sequence comes from Calotriton arnoldi, assembly GCA_963921515.1. Taxonomy (NCBI): domain Eukaryota; kingdom Metazoa; phylum Chordata; class Amphibia; order Caudata; family Salamandridae; genus Calotriton; species Calotriton arnoldi. The sequence goes on along the minus strand of CAWUFW010021828.1, from coordinate 70,407 downwards.
GAGAGACCGCGCTTCGTTTTTTTTTTTTCGGCGGGATCCGCGCACCCTAAGCGCATCCCGCCGATTTTTTAAAAAAAAAATGCTTTTTTCTGCCCAGGGGGTCCTTGTGGGACCCCCTGAGCAGACCTAGGGGGTCAGGGTGTTTCTACCCTGCCCCCTTTGTGCGTTTTGCGCACTTGTTTCTTGTGCCTCGCTTCTACCGAGGGACAAAATGGCTGCCAACACTTCCTGATTTGGAGTGTTGACAGCCACTTGAAAGCCAATTAACATGCAGCTCGTGATCGGAATGGTGCGCGCAGGGTGCGCTCAGGGTGCGCGAATCCGACGCGGCCATAGATATATATGTGATTTTCATTTTGATTTTCACAGGAACTACTGAACGGATTTACACCATTTAACAAAAAGGGTTCTTTCTGAACCAAGAACTACCTCTTTGCCAAATTTGGTGTAATTCCGTTCAGCAGTTCGGGCTGTAGCCGTGTCTAAAGATTCCTATGGAAAAATGAATGGGGAAAACACGTTTTGGGACCCCCTTTTTTCTCGGCTCCCGCTTGACGAATCACCCCGAGACTTTTAGAATAGGAGCGGACCGGAGCGGGCCATAAAGTTTGAAAATTTCGCGAAGATACGTCAACCGGCAAGAGAGTTATTTCAAATAGAATGTCGCGGATTTCCTATGGAAAATAGGTCCTAACTATAACTATCTACTGGCGACCGCCAGTAGATAATATATATATATATATATATATATATATATATATATATATATATATATATATATATATATATATATATATATATATATATATATATATATATATATATACTTTGCAAATTAGGGTAGTGACGGACACTGAACACATGGAGGATGGTACTCGGCCTTATTTCAAGAGAAAATTCAAGCCATCTACTCCTCATTCTCTTTGAGGGAACCACCAGCCGCACCTTTGCCCTCTTCTCGCCTACCAAATACTTGGTCAGAATTTAGCCCTTTCAGCCGTGAGGCTTCTCTCACTCAGTTGGAAAAAACGAAATCCGGATCTCCAATTGATCCCTGTCCAGCTAGGTTTTTTAAACTACTGGCCCCACTACTCAACCCCTCTCTAAACCTGCTTTGGAATTCATCTCTGAAAGCAGACATTTATCCTTCTATCTGGAAAACTGCACTTGTCCAACCCATCCTCAAGAAAGAGGATGCAGACCCGGCAGTATTGAAAAACTTTAGGCCCATCTCCCTCCTGCCAGCACCAGCTAAGATCCTCGAGAAGGAAGTGCAGAAACAGTTGTCCGAATTCTTAGAGTCCAACAAACTACTCCATGACTCCCAGTCTGGCTTTAGGTCAGGGTACAGCACAGAGACAGCGCTGCTTGAAGTAGCTGAGACGGTCCGGGAGACCTTGGATAATGGCCACTGTGCAATGCTAGTGCTGCTGGATCTGTCTGCAGCATTTGATACAGTGTCACATAAGATCCTTCTGGACAGGCTCAGGCAGCTGGGAGTGATGGGGACCACCTTATCTTGGTTCAGCTCCTTTCTCGAAGGCCGGTCCCAGAAAATACTGCAGCATCCCCACATCTCATCCCCTCGCCCTCTGGTTTGTGGAGTCCCTCAGGGCTCGGCCTTAAGCCCGACTCTCTTTAATATCTAACTTGCCCCTCTTGCCCCACTAGTAGAGCAACACGGTGTAAGTGTTGTCTCATACGCTGATGATACCCAGCTTGTGTTCTCCTTTAGGGAATACTCTGAGGCAGCATTTACCAACCTTAAACAGTGTTTGATTGACATCTCAGCTTGGATGACTGACAACTGTCTGAGGCTGAACACTGATAAAACGGAGGTTCTATTCTTCAATCAGCCATCCCCTCCACAATCGGACCTATGGTGGCCGTCAGAGCTCAATCCTCCCCCTCTACCTGTCTCCTCTGCTAGGAACTTGGGGTTCAAATTTGACTCTACCCTCTCATGCAAGACCCAGATAAGTCATGTCTCTTCGTCATGTTTTTGGAAAATTAAGTCCTTACGGAGATTTCTTCATCTCCTACCCATGGACTGTAGGAAAACGGTGGTCCATGCATTGATCACGTCTCAGCTGGACTACACAAACAGTTTGTACTCGGGTCTGCCAGCCTACCTGATCAGGAAGTTACAAACTATACAGAATGCAGCCGCCAGGCTCATCAGAAATGTCTCGCTACGACACCACATATCCCCCAACTGCGCAGCCTGCACTGACTGCCAGTTAAAAAGAGGATAGAATTTAAGGCTCTGACTCTCGCATATAGAGCAGTTAGAGATACTGGCCCTCAATACCTGATGAAGAGACTCCGTAAATACCATCAGACGAGGGTGCTGAGGTCCAATCATCAAGAACTCCTAGTCATTCCCCGCTTTGCAAAAGCTAGGTTAGGTGGCCGGTCATTTACCGTGAGAACTGCTTCTCTTTGGAACTCCTTGCCCGAACATATTAGGAAGGCCAGTTCAAAATCTGTATTCCGGAAATTTCTAAAAACTTGGCTTTTTGGCCTTCCTTAGCACCTGTAGCATGTGGCAATCTGCCCATACCTCCTTTGCATCCGTTGCTAGCGCCGGGAACCCTCCGTTGGAGGTAGCCGTGCGCTCTACAAGCTTCAAAATAAATAAATAAATAAATAAATAGGATCATCTTGACCTTTGATGGGGATGCCAACGGGGTCAAGAAGATTCTAGTAAAAAACTGGGACATCCTTAAAAGTGACACTACCATAGGTAATTGTATAGACGACAGACCCTGCATCACGTACAGAAAAGGACGCAGGATCAGGGATATGCTGGTCCACAGTGACATCACTACAGTTGCTGGTACCAACAGACACAACTTACAGGGCTTCTTCCCATGCGGTCATTGTAAGGCTTGTAAGAACAGCTTAATGCGCAAGGAAATGAGATCAGGTAGATTCACCAAGATTATCACACAGTTTCTCACATGTTGTACTAATTATGTAATCTACATCATAGAGTGCCCCTGTAAACTGTGGTATATTGGCAGCACCACCATGATGGTGAAGAAAAGAATCTTAAAACATATGAGAGCCATCAGTAAACGAGATCCAAAGTACCCAGTTGCCCGACATTTCCAGGACAAACATTTCTCAGACCCAACCCAACTGACATACTGTGCCATAGAACAGATCAACAATGAGCACAGGGGTGGCAATAGGACCCTGAAACTTAGAAAAAAGGAATCCAAATACATTGTTGATTTCCAAACTAAAATCCCGGGGGGCCTTAATCAAGATGAGGAATTAGCAATCCATTTGAAGGAAGAATAGTCATGTACCCTTTTTGGTCATACATCTTGACCAATTTTCCTACCCTCCTCTTTCTTCGGCAATGAGAATGACACCAGTACAGTTTGTTATATTAACTTACTTCAAGTGTTTTTAATTGTACATAGCTAGTCTAACACACATTTTTTCTGTTTTTGTGTCTTTTTCACAGGAGGAAAGGAAGGGACCGATCATGATCACTTCACCTGCACGGGTTCCCTACCCTTTTCTTCAGCCTCACGTACAGGATGCCATCACAGATTAGAGTGCTGCAAGAATTTTCTTTTATTTACTTTCTTGGGACGCTTGCACTGTGCAATCATTATTGAGTCATGTCAGGACACTTGTCCATTACCTTAGGGGCACACTCAATATGATTTCACTCACACGAGAGTCATTATATGACCATACTGGCACTATGCCATTATACCCTCGTGGAAAACTAATCATTGTGCATGGTCTCTGGAGTGAAACTTATTCCTGATATACTATATATGATATATATCAAATATTTTCCGACACGTTCCACGATATCTGATTGTTTTGACCACTATGTTGTCCATACTTTTATGTTTATTATGCATTCTTAATGTCTCCTTGTTTTGAGGTCAAACAAATGTGACCAAGACAGCTTGTCAGTCGAAACGCGTTGTGTACATTAAACAGCTTTCTGCTCACCAGTGCATATTGTCTCCTGCATCCTGAGAGTGCGCTTACTCGTTCTTATATTTGGATATATATATATATATATATATATATATACAACACAAATTCTCCCCGGTTCGAGGAGCACACTAGCGCAGACTTCATTGCTGGCAGACAGCATTCTTCGCATTCAGGGAATTAAAAGCCTAACGCGTTTCGGAGTAACTAACTCCTTGCTCACAGGCAGTGACATGAAGCTGCACAGAGAAAGGTATCCAAATAGCCCGTCTTTTATTGCAATCACCCTACAGTGGGCCTCATAGTTGAAAAATACCTTACATGCTGGGATGTGTAGTACAACACAGGGTGCCTTTGAAAAATGGATTATTACCCTTGGTGGGTTCTGTGCAGACGCAATCATTAATGTCTTGTTACCCTCTGGTGGGCCCCCGAAGAAAAGATTGCTGAAATGTTGTGCCAGTCTGTTCTCCCGTTCCCAGACTCCGGAAAAGTTCCATGTCCTGCAGCCCCTCTATATTCAGGGTGGTGCTTCCTCACGACTGGGACGCCGTCAAATATTTACAACACAAATTCTCCCCGGTTCGAGGAGCACACCAGCGCAGACTTCATTGCAGGCAGACAGCATTTGCATTCAGGGAATTAAAAGTAGGCCTGGGCGGTAAATTCCGTTCCGCTTGCGGAATTTGCGGAATTTGGGTAATTTCGCATTCCTTGAAGAACGCGGAATTACCAAAAATTCCTCGATCCGCGGCTTCGCGGAGATTTTTTACCGTTTTGCGGAGCTTTGCGTAGCGCGACTACGCAAATTCCGCCCACCCCTAATTAAAAGCCTAACGTGTTTTGGAGTAACTAACTCCTTGCTCACAGGCAGTGACATGAAGCTGCACAGAGAAAGGCCACCAAACAGACCATCTTTTATTGCAATCACCCTACAGTGGGCCTCATAGTTGAGAAAGACCTTGCATGCTGGGATGTGTAGTACAACACAGGGTGCTTTTGAAAAATGTATTATTACCCTTGGTAGGTTCTGTGCAGATGCAATCATTAATGTCTTGTTTCCCTTTGGTGGGCCCCCGAAGAAAAGATTGCTGAAATGTTGTGCCAGTCTGTTCACCCGCTCCCGGACTCCGGAAAAGTTCCATGTCCTGCGGCCCCTCTGTATTCAGGGTGGTGCTTCCTCACGACTGGAACGCCGTCGAATATTTACAACACAAATTCTCCCCAGTTCGCGGAGCACACCAGCGCAGACTTCATATAATATTTATATATATATATATATTCACTGAAAAAACCATAGGTTTCAGGCACGTTATAGTTAGAAATTAGCATTTAAAAAACCTTAGAAATTCACTGAAAAAACCATAGGTTTTAGGGAAAGTTATAGTTAGTTGGACATTTCACTCGTACAAAACCAGAGAAATTCCCCGTTATAGTTAGTTCAGCTAACTATAACTTGCGCCCCGCAATGCACTGCTGATGATGTCACATATTACATCACTCATGACATGGTCAGTGACATCACTGATGACATCTCAAATGACATCACTGATGACATCACTGATGACATCATCCAGTGACTGTGTGTTTCTGTAAAGTTTAAATATGTTTAATATATATAGGGAAAGGCGTATTGAAGAATGAGTGGGTGTATAAGTGTCTGAATGGATGATTTAGTAGGTGCGTGACTGACTCTATAAGTGAGTGATTAAACGTATCTTACTGAATGCATGGATTAGTGACTAAACTGTGTGAATGTCTGTATCTGTCTGTCTGTTGGTGTGTAAGCGGCTGCATGGGTTTGTGAATAGCTACATGAGTGTCTATATGGGTTATTGATTGGTTGTCTGAGTATCTGTATGGGTGCCTGAGTGTTTGTGTGGGTGGGGTGTGTGTGACTCTGTGCATAGATGTGTGAGTGGGTGATTCAGTGGGTGCATGGTTTCAAGAGTGCATCTGTGATGGACTGTATGGGTGGGTGAGTGTGTGTATGGGTATGTTAGAGAGTGAATGCATATCTCAGTGGTACATGTGTGAGTAACTACATATGTGAAAGGCAGTATATATGTGTGTTGGAGTATATAAATGGCTATAAGTGAGAGTGTGTGATTGTGAGAGTGGCTGTATGGATGAGTGTGTGCTTGTATCAGTGATTGTATAAGAGCGTAAGAATGTGCTAGTATTTGTATGAGTAAGTGAGCTGGTGTGTGTATAACTGTATAGGTGAGTAAATGGCAGTGTGATTAATTATTTGCATGACTGACTAGGTGTGTGAGTACCTCTATGGATGAGTGGCGGTGTGTGAGTGTCTATATAGGTGTATGATTGCATATGATAGCCCTGTACTGAGTGACCGTAAGTATGAGTGACTGTATGGGTGAGTGAGTGGATGTGTGTGTAGACCTAAGAATCAGTGAGTGGTTATGTAGTTATTGGTGTTGGAGTGTCTATGATTTTGAGAATGGCAGTCTGTAATTTAGAGTGGGTTATATTAGGGTGTGAGAAGATGCATCAAATTATCAAATGGATCAGTGATGTCATCAGTGATGTCATTTGAGATGTCATGAGTGATGTCATGAGTGATGTCACTGACCATGTCATGAGTGATGTAATATGTGACGTCATCAGCAGTGCATTGCGGGGGCGCGAGTTATAGTTAGCTGAACTAACTATAACGGGGGAATTTCTTTGGTTTTGTACGAGTGAAATGTCCAACTAACTATAACTTTCCCTAAAACCTATGGTTTTTTCAGTGAATTTCTAAGGTTTTTTAAGTGCTAATTTCTAACTATAACGTGCCTGAAACCTATAGTTTTTTCAGTGAATTTCAAAGGTTTTTTAAATGCTAATTTCTAATTATAACGTGTCTGAAACCTATGGTTTTTCAGTGAATTTCAAAGGTTTTTTAAATGCTAATTTCTAACTATAACGTGCATGAAACCTATGGTTTTTTAAGTGAATTTCAAAGGTTTTTTAAATGCTAGTTTATAACTATGCCTACAGAGGTAGGACATGTGAAGAAAGAAGAAAAAACGCACAGAAAGAAGCAAAAGAAATGCAGAAAGAAGCAACAGAAGTCCACAAAGACGAACAGAAGTGCAGGAAGAAGCAAGACATGTGGAGAAAGAACCAAGAGATGAGCAGAAAGAGGCCTTGTTGCAAAATCATCCTGTGCCCACAACTTTTTCAGATGGATACTGGTGGTAACTGACTCTGACTAACCAGGCCTAGAGCCAGTGCTATGCTAAAAGACACTTAGAATACAGTGAAAACACCTACATACACTAGGGAACACTATGCGTTGGGGTACCCCTGTGATTAGCATGACCTGCTCTGTAAGGCCCTAGTACATAATAGGGCAGGGGGATTAAAACTACCTCTAAGTCAGAGGTGCAGAAATATGCTACTTTAACTAGTAGTCACGTTTGCAGAGTGGTGGAGAAAGGGTGCCGGGCGTCCAACCAACGCTCAGGAATTCCGCTGCGTAGGACTTACAGGAGGTACCAGGAGGGATTCTTGGCCCCCAAGCTCCCTCAGGACTAAATTGGACTTCATCCCCCATCCCGTTGTTTGCCACGAGGCACGTTTGCAGAGTGGTAGAGAAAGGGGGCCATTGCCTCTGAAGACGTCTTAGCAATCCCACTGTGTGGGACTTACTGGAGGTAACAAGAGCGGTAGTTGGCCCCCAAGGACATCCTTGGGGGCCAACTTCCCAAACTATTACCTCCAGTCAGTCCCTCACAGCAGCACTGGTAAGTACTCGTACCAGGCCACGCCCACTTTGCCCACCACTCTACAAACGCGTTCCCTGGCACACTCTTGGATGGGGATTGAAGTCCCCTTCACTGCTGGGGGTCCTTTAGGGGCCAACTAGCCTACCTTTTACCTCCAGTAAGCCCCACGCAGTGGGATTGGTGAGAGGTAGACAAAGGCCATGCCCCCTTTCTCCACCACTCTGCAAACACGCCCCCTGGTGCATTTTAAGTTGGGGGATTAAGTCCCCTTGAATCCTGAGGGTCTCTGGGGTCCAACTAGCCCACTAGGTACCTCCAGTAAGCACCACAGAGCTGCGTTGCAGAGAGGTGTAAAAAGGGGCGTGGCCTGGACCACCTCTCTGCAACGCAGGCCTGTGGCGCTTACTGGAGGTACCTGGTGGGATAGTTGGCCCCCAGGGGCCCTCAGGATTGAAGGGGAATTAATTCCCCAACTTAAAACGCGCCACAGGGCGTGTTTGCACACATGTCACCTCAGGCCCCGCCCCCTCCCTTCACCACTGTGCAAACGCACCCCGTGGCGCGTTTTAAGTTGGGGGATAAAGTCTCCTTGAATCCTGAGGGTCCCTGGGGTCCAACTAGCCCACCAGGCCCCTCCAGTAAGCGCCACAGAGCTGCGTTGCAGAGAGGTGTAAAAAGGGGCATGTCCTGGACCACCTCTCTGCAACGCAGCCCTATGGCGCTTACTGGAGGTACCTGGTGGGCTAGTTGGCCCCCAGGGACCCCTAGTATTGAAGGGGAATTAATTCCCCAATTTAAAACGTGCCACAGGGTGCGTTTGCAGAGTGTTGCTGGGAGGGGCGGGCCTACGGCACGATCGCAGTCTTTTTTTTTTTTTTTTAGAAGGGGGGCTGTGTGGCCCCCCTTCTTTTTCCTTTTTTCAGGCCCTGGGGACCCCATCCCCCAGGGCCTGACCCCTTTTTAAAAAAAAATAATAATAATAATCTGAACGGGAAGGGTGCCGCGTGGGCCCTCCTCCCGTGGCCAATTCCGGCCCCGGGAACACCATCCCCCAGGGCATGGCCAGATATATTTATGTTTTTTAAGGAGGGGGGCTGCGTGGCCCCCCTCCTGAGGCCTCTATTGGCCCTGGGGACCCCATCCCCGGGCTGCCCTTTTAAAAAAAAAATATTTGTTTTTTTGGGGGAGGGGGCCACGTGGCCCCCTCCCGGGCCACTTCTAGCCCCGGGGACCCCATCCCCCGGGGCAGGCCCTATCCATTGGGGACCGTGGGGGAGCCCCAATGCCCCCACGGTCCCGCCGGCTCCCCGCATCCTGCAGGAGCCGACATTGCTTTTCCACACAGGGAGCTGCTGACATGCAGCTCCCCGTGTGGAAAAGCAATCTGCTTGAATTTTGGAAGCAAGAGCAGGTTTCCCTGCTCTCGCTTCCAAAATCCAAAGCAAGTTTGCTATGGCAAGATGGGAGCCGCACGGCTCCCGTCCTGCCATAGCAAACAGCAGTGTCCCGGGGGTGGGCACCCTGAGACACTGCAGGAGCCAGCCCTGGGGGGTGGTGGTCCCCAGGGCCATCACGGGCTCCAGGAGGGGGGCCGTGCGGCCCCCCTGCCTATGTGATTAAAACCCCGGGGAGGTGGTGGTCCCCGGGGTCCACATTTCCATTTTAGTGCCCCTGGGAGGTGGCGGTCCCCGGGGCGTGTGGGGGGGCTGGAGCCCCCCATCACAGGATTGTTTTATTTTTCGAAAACTAGCCCCGGGGGTGGCGGTCCCTGGGGCTGCGGGGGGGCCATGTGCCCCCCGCAAATACTTAATAAAAGACCCAGGGGGTGGCAGTCCCCAGGGCTTGGGGGCCTTGGAGGCCCCCCACACATTTAAAAAGAAGCACCAGGGGGTGGTGGTCCCCGGGGCTGCAGGAGGGCCGAGTGCCTTCCCGCACATCATTTTAACCAAGCCCTGGGGGTGGCGGTCGCCGGGGCTGCGGGGGCCTCCGCGGGCCCCCGCATATATTTGTTGCAAATGCCCCCGGGACCTGGCCCACCCGGGGGCCTCAATTAAATGAAGCGCAGGAGCCCGTGCTTCATTTTTTTTAAAATTTCGGCGGGATTCGCGGACCCAGCGCGAATTACGCCGAAATTATTTTTCAAAAAAATGCTTTTTTGGGCCCTTGGGGTCCTTGTGGGACCCCCTGAGCAGGCCTAGGGGGTCAGGGTGTTTCTACCCTGCCCTCTTTTCTTGTTTGTCGTGTTTGTTTCCCTGTTTTCTTGTGACTCGGTTCTACCGAGTCACAAGATGGCTGCCAACACTTCCTGGTTTGGAGTGTTGACAGCCAATTAGAATAAAGCTCGTGGTCGGGAGGGTCCGCGGATCCACCGCGCCTCTAGATATCGAAACTTTTATTTTTTGATTTTCTCTGCAACTACTGAACGGATTTACACCATTTAAAAAAAGGGCTCTTTCTGAACCAAGGGCTACCTTTTTGCCAAATTTGGTGCAATTCCGATCAGCAGTTCGAGCTGTAGCCGTGTCTAAAGTTTCCTATGGGAAATAGATTTTCCAACCTCTTTTTTTTTTATTTCTCAGGAACTACTGAACAGATTTACACAATTTAACAAAAAGGGCTCTTTCTGAACCAAGGGCTACCGTTTTGCCAAATTTGGTGTTATTCCGTTCAGCAGTTCGAGCTGTAGCCGTGTCTAAAGTTTCCTATGGAAAATAACATGGAGAAAACACGTTTTGGGACCCCCCTTTTTCTTGGCCCCCGCTTGGCGAATCACCCTGAAACTTTCAAGACAGGAGCTGACCGGAGCGCCCCACTAGTTTTGAAAATTTCGCTAAGATTCGTCATCCGGCACCAAAGTTATTGGGAAAAGAAAAAACTCTTTTCCTATGGAAACTAGGTCCTAACTATAACTATCTACTGGCTACCGCCAGTAGATAATATATACATATATATATACATTTATACATATATATATATATATATATTTATTTATACATATATATATATATTCACTGGAGAAACCACAGGGTACCGGGATGTTATAGTTAGAAAATAGAATAAAAAAACCCTTAGAAATTCTCTGAAAAAACTAAAGGTTACAGGGACGTTATAGTTACGCTGACATTTCACTTGTACAAAACCAGAGAAATACAGAATTAATAGTTAGTTAAGCTAACTATAACTCGTGCCCCCGCAATGCACTGCATATGACCTCACATATTACATCACTCAGGACATGGTCAGTGACATACTGATGACATCACTGATGACATCTCAAATGACATCACTGATGACATCATGCACTGACTGGGAGTATTTTTTTAAAAAGAGTGTTAAATATACATACCAATGTGTATTGGTGAATTAGTGTGTGTATGAGTGCCTGATCGGATGATATAGTGGGTGCGTGAGTAACTTCATAAGTGAATAATTAAGTGACTCATTGAAAATATGGGTGAGTGACTTGTTGTGTGAATGTCTGTATCTGTCTATAAGTTGGTGTCTAAATGATTGTATAGGTATGTGAGTGGGTACGTGATTTTCTGTATGTGTGAGTGATTAGTTGTCTGAGTACATGTACGAGTTTTGAACGAGTGAAATGTCAGCCTAACTATAACTTCCCTGTAACCGTTGGTTTTTTTCAGTGAATTTCTAAGGTTTTTAAAATTCTGTTTCCTAACTATAACGTAGCTGAAACCTTTGGTTTTTTTCAGTGAATTTCTACGTTTTTTAAATGCTAATTCCTAACTATAACGTCCCTATAACCTTTGGGTATTTCAGTGAATTTCTAAGTTTTTTTAAAATTCTATTTCTTAATTGTAACATCCATTTTCGTATTTTTGTATTTTCTTTCTATAATTGGATAGTGTGTCTTATATTTTATGTTATGTACCACTCATTTTTTATTTGGTTTGTGTTTATCAGAAAGTACATTAATAACTGGTTTTATTTGTATCAATTTTGTGAGTCGGCACAACATTGTCGCATTTACTTTGGAGAATCTGTGCTCAGTAAGTTTATTTCACATACTGAAAAATACACTTAAATACATTCTTTAAATAAAAAGTAAGTCTAAATATTTAGTAAGATATTGTTTTAACTTTTCTTTCTGTGATCAATTTGGGAGAAAATCACCTTTATAAAAACAAATTATATTCACGACTACCGACTTCATCACGGTGATGTCAGTAATCGCGATCCCCAAAGACATGTCGCGAAAATGAAAAGCAAAAGCAGGAATTCAATAGCCACCACCACATTCAACAATTATAACTGTCTTACTAATTCTAACCATCACACTAGAAAAATCACTATCTAATTAACTTGATTAAAACATTTATCAATATCTCAAAATCTCTATAACAGTCTGAATTAATGTTTCACTCGGTTATGGGAGTGCATGCATAAGTCTCTGAGTGGGTCTGTCATTGCATATATAAGTATATGAGTGGATATCAGAGTAGACTCATGAGTCTTTCAGTAAGTGTGAGACTGGCTGCATAAGTCTCCGAGTGCATCTCTCTATCAGTGAATGTATAAGTTGAAGTATAAGTCTCAGTGGCTTTGTGAGTCAGTTTGTAATTGTCAGACTGGATCTGTGACTAGGTCAATCAATATCTCAGTGGGTGTGTGAGTGGAATTATAAGTCAGTGGATCTATGAGTCGATGCATGAATGTCTGAGTGAGTCTCTGACTGAGTGTGTGAGTGTCTGAGTGGGTCTCTGACTGAGTGAATGAGTGTCTAAATAGGCCTGTGAGTGGGTGTATGAGTCTCAGAATTTGTATGTGAATGGCTACTTGAGCCTGTGACTGGATCTATGAGTTGATGCATAAGTGTCTGAGTGGGTCTGTCTATCAGTGAGTGTGTCAGTGGAAGCAAAAGTCTCACACTGGGTGGTCTGTAAGTGGGTGCATGAGTGTCTGAATGGGCATTGTACATGGGTGTGCCACTCTCAAAGTGACTCTGAAAGTATGTGCATGAGTACCTGAATGGCTATGACAGTGGTTACATCAGTATCTGAGTGGGTGTGTGACTGGATATAGAAGTTTGAGAGTGGGTATGTGAAAGGGTGTATAAGTGTCTGAGTGAATTTGTGAACAGGTACATAAGTGTGTGACAGTCACCGGCTACTATGTACAAATATATATATATATATTTTGTTCTATATATTTTCAACAATATTCATCGCAAATTTCATGCGAGATTAAAAAATAAATTTTGGACACATAACTTGTGCCTCTATACCCCCATTTCTCAAACATGGGGTCCAAGTACCTCTACTCTGATCCCTTATGTTAGCTTTTTCATAAATTTTCAGCCCTGGGAACCGTTCCTGATCAATAAAATGACGTCCGCAACTTCCTGCTTACGTTCCGTCCAGCCAATCAAAGCATTCCCATTGGCGCGTGCATTCGCGATTACTCGTGAAACCGACGCAAAATATCTGAGACCAGAGATATCAGTATAATTTTCGGTTTTCATTTTGCAAAAACTACTGAATGGATTTACACCAAATATGCAAAAGGCACTTCCTTGAACCAACATCTACCTCCCTGCCAAATTTGGTATAAGTCCTTTCAGCAGTTCGGGCTGTAGGTGTGGCTAAAGGTTCCTATGGCAATTAACATTACAAACGCACCCTTATTTTGCACCCCAAATCCTCGGTCCCCCACTGCACGGATCCCTCCAAACTTTCCATGACAACCAGAACATGCCTTGACACTTCTTTTGGGAAATTTCATGAAGATTGGTCCAACGACGCCAAAGTTATAAGCAAGTCAAAAAATGCTTTCCTATGGAAACTAGGTCCTAACTATAACTACCTACTGGTATATATATATATATATATCGCACAGCAAAGGATCTTGAGGAGAAAGAATCCAGGCGAGCCCACTCGGTCGATCACAGCAGTTTATTTTCTATGACAGACAAGGACGACGCGTTTCGACCACGTCCGTGGTCTTGGTCACATGACCATCGCCTCCATTTTTTTTTTTTTTACTATTTAAAGGTACGTGCACATACTTGTTTAATAAACATAAAAGAAATGTTACCAGCACATATAACAATAAAGTGAAAAAAGTGCATAGTGAAAACAGACACATTAGTTTCAATGTTGCAAACAATCATAGCATTTTAAATGTTTAGAAACGGCCTCCAACTATTCATATTAATGGTAAATCTATTCATTAATGTTACATTATAACAAAGAAGAAACACTGCTCAATTGTGACATGGAGGGACTAGTGCCCTGTATTAAATTAGTGATTATGTACAATTATCTCAAGACTATTAACACTTAGCTGCAGTACAGGTATATTACCCTAGTGAGTATAAAATTAGACTAGGAGCTGGATGGGGGTCCACTATACTCCGGTGCTCTTACATGATTGCCAAGTGCTGTTTCATGGTGATTCACATCTTATGTTCTGAAAACGTAACAAAGGTACAATAATTAGCATCATAATATCACATTTTGAACAGTATTCATATTTCAACTATTGCATAAAAGAAACCAAGGTTGAAGAGACTCTACATACATATTAATCAAATAAGCTACAAGTCTGTTTATATAATATTATAATATATGTGAGCTAGAAAAGGAAAAAAGGTGATGTGTGCAGCTAAACAAAATAAACTCAAAAAGGAGAAGGTAGGGCGTGAGTCTGCAGCCAAGGCTCTGATCATACTGATCAGTGTACATCCTATAAGTGGGAATACAGTTCCTCATTCTGATTAAGGCCACCTGGGTACATGGTCCCTGCCAAGAGAATCAACCGTGACTCAAGTTTGCGGAGGGCCGCTATGCGATTGCCTCCTCTTGGATTAGGTACGATTGTGTCTAATCCGAAGAATCTAGCTTTGGTCCAGTCCGACCCATGTTCCCTAGCAAAATGTCTGGCTGTGCTATAGCTCTGGTCAGAGTTGGTTATTGCCCTCCAGTGTTCATGGATGCGTTTCTTTACAGGGAATGTTGTTGATCCAATGTACCAGAGATTACAAGGGCAGACTACAGCATACACCACAAACTCAGTACTACATGTGATAAATTTAGATATTACCCATTTGGTATTGGTTCTTTCTAGGATTACCTCCAATATGTTTCTGCTGTTTTTACAGGCTTTACATTTACCACATTTGTGGAAGCCTTTAGTATGTTTCAACCAACCACCTTCTTTTGGTTGGAGATGGCTGTGGACCAGCATGTCCCTCAGTGATGGGCTTCTCATATAGGTCACGGAGGGAGTCGGTTTTATTTCATTTCTCAAAATGGGGTCTTTCCTAAGGATATCCCATCTATTTCTGAGAATATTCCTTATCTCATTCGATTGATTACAGTATTTGGTGATAAATCTAACTTCACTCTTCTTGATGGGTCCAGACAGACTCTGCTCTGAAGTTTTGTTGACTATTTCTTCTCTAGATAGACTTTCGACTCGTTTTTCTGCTTGTATAATGGCTTTTCTAGGGTAACCTCTCTCTTTGAATCTGGCCTTCATTTCTTGTTTGGTGTCTTCGTATGTGGTAGGGGTACTGCAGTTGCGTTTAGCCCTGAGGAATTCACTGTACGGTATTCCCCACCTAAAACTCGGAGGGTGAGAGCTGGCGGCATGGAGGATGGAATTCCCTGCTGTCTTCTTTCTAAAGAGATTCGTGACAATTTTTCCCCTGTCTATGCTTAGTTTCAAATCTAGGAAATCAATTGATTCCTGACTGTAGTGTCTGGTAAACCGAAGGTTCACAACATTCATGTTCAAACAGTCTATGAACTGATTAAGTTCCATTTCAGACCCCCTCCACACAAAGAAAATATCATCAATATACCTAAGCCATGAGGATACATTGAATATCCAATGTTCAGTGTTGTCGTTCCAGAGCACCTGCTTCTCCCACCAGCCCACCATGAGATTAGCGTAGCTGGGAGCGAAGCAGGTACCCATAGAAGTCCCTTGTAGTTGTTTATAATGTTCTCTTTCAAATATGAAAACATTCTCCTTTAGGCATATTTCCAACATATCCAAAAGCATGAGGGTATGTTCAAGAAATTCTGCTCTGTGCTGTCTTAGAAAGAACTGGCAAGCCTTGATACCGTCATCATGCCTGATACTTGTGTATAATGACTCCACGTCGAGACAAACTAGCCACTGGTCATTCCCCATGTCAACCTCCCTGATCTTTTGCAAAAAGTGCGTAGAATCCCTAATATAGGATGACAGATTTCTCACATAGAGGAAGAGAAAATGGTCAACGTATCTGCTGCTACTTTCCAAGAGGCTATTTTTAGATGAAACAATGGGTCTACCTGGTGGATTGGTATCATTTTTGTGGACCTTAGGGAGAAGGTATAGAGTAGGGGTAGTAGGTGTGTCATTTCTGAGGAAGCGTGCTTCGCCCCATGTGAGTAGGCCCTTATCTTGCCATGTTTGTAGCTTACATATATACATATTTTTCAGGTCATCAAGATATTTTCTGTCCACCTTTTTATAACAGGTTATATCATCCAGTTGGCGGTACGCTTCACTGGTATACATGGCTCTGGTCAGAAGGACCACGTTGCCACCCTTATCTGAAGGCTTAATGACAAGATCCCGATCTTTTTGTAATTTGGAAACTGCCTCCCACTGGGTTTTAGTCATATTACCCTTTTTGGTGTTCTTTTTAAGGAGCTCCAGAAAATCTTGAGCTACTAAATCACTGAACATGTCGATATTATCTTTAACTGTAATAGGGACATGTTTGGATTTGGCTCTAAATTCTGTAGAAGTAGTTTCAGTGACATCTATTCCCAAAAGGTCTGATATTGCACCAGTATGTGCAGGGTTAAAAGGATCAAGTGGGATACTCCTGTCTTCATCTAATGTGGTGATGATATGTAGTGTAGGGATATCCTCTATTGTTAGACCTACGTCCACCTCCCCTCTGGTCCCTGTTGTTGCCTCATTCTGCTTTTTCCTTGCTGCATGTATTTTGCACAGTTTTAACTTTCTTTCAAATTTATACAGATCAATTCGAGCTTGAGCATAATCAAAACCCACATCAGGACAGAAAGATAACCCCAACTCAAGTACACTTATTTCATCATT
The DNA here is from genome assembly GCA_963921515.1 of Calotriton arnoldi. Lineage (NCBI taxonomy): Eukaryota > Metazoa > Chordata > Amphibia > Caudata > Salamandridae > Calotriton > Calotriton arnoldi. The sequence goes on along the minus strand of CAWUFW010021828.1, from coordinate 53,620 downwards.
CGTAAGCATCTTTTCAGTCAAATTCATTACCGTTAATTTGGTTGTGGTGTCTTCCATTCTTTGTTTTTCTGCGCCTGACGTTCCGCTTGCGATTTTTCCTGTGTTTTCTTGCGCTTTTAGTCTTGGTTTCCCTCTGTTGGAGTGTTCTCTCACCTTCTGCATGATGCTCAGTTCCTGAGAAAAAGACTGTTGTTCAGTGTTCATTGTGGCATTGCTGTCTGTTGATTCTGCATCTGAACTCAAGTCCGTCACAGAGTCTGTCACAGAGTCTCCTTTGGTCGTCTCAAGTAGGTTCAATGTCTGATTTTTCGTGGTCTCGGCTCTCATTTTATCGTATTTTTTAGCGAAAGTTAGGATACGCCCAGTTGCGTAATCTCTCTCATCACGAGTGAATTTTCGCTGTTTTCTCGCTACGATTTCTTTTTCAAAAGCCTTCATTTTTTCATCCACTATTTTCATCATTTTTTCAATTTCGTTTTGATCTGTTTCTCTCCCTAAGTCCTCCATTAGGTCATGGATCTGTTTCAATATGTTCTTATGCTCATCCCAGGCATTGGCGATAAGTATTTCTAGCATTCTTTTGGAACATGCTGTGGTATTATCAATCCAGTCTTTTAGCACTTGCGGTTTTGGTATAGATAACGTGGGGTTAATGAAAATGCGGAGACCTCTCGGTATGCGGTCAACTTCCAAGTAGTTTTGGAGTGAGGTTGCCTCCCACCATCTACTCATTTCTTTTTTCCTCAAACGTTCCAAGTTGTTAACTTTCTGCCTCAGTGTTGATTGACTTTTATCTGGAACTGCATTCCCAGGTGGCTGTATGTTCGATGATGTTTTGTTAAAAATAGCCCTGGCGGACTCCTCACGCCCTTTCATGAACTCGTCTGTCATACTCTCTGTTCGTAATTGTCAACAGTGCACTCTTAGCACTTCTGCTTCTATGATTCGCCGCACGTCTCGAGCAGAATTGCTCACGTGAACTCTGGCTGGGCAGGGGGGCGGCGTTACGTGTTGGAAGGAAGTACGGGCTGGAAGCACAGACGTGCCTCACGATTCCTTTCTCTCCTTCTCAAATATATATATGTGTTGAAAATGGCCCTTTTTGCAGGGTTATCCCCAAACCTTTTTGCTTCTTCCTCCTATTTTTTCCGGATCTGTGGTTGTTGGCGTTAGGACTCTGGGCACTTTACCACTGCTGATCAGTGCTAAAGTGCATATGCTCTCTGTGTAAATTGATGTTGTGTTTGGTTCTCCCTGATTGGCATATTTGTTTCACCAGCAGGTCCCTAGTAAAGTGCACTGAGTGTGCCAGGGCTGGTAAAACAAATGCTACTAGGGGGCATGCAGCACTGATTGTGCCACCCACATGAGTAGCCACATGAGTAGCCCTGAAAAGTTGTCTCAGGTCTGCCACCGCAGTGCCTGCGCGCAGTTTGTTAACTGCCATTTTGACCTGGCTAGGGTCCCCATTTGCCAGGCATTACCCTTCCCTTTTCTTACACATAGGACACCCCTATGGTAGGCCCAAGGTACCCCCCTGGGCAGGGTGCTGTGTATGGGAAAGGTAGGACATGTACTGGTGTGTGTAACATGTCCTGATAGTGAAATACTGCCAATTTCGTTTTTCACTATTGAAAGGCTATCTTGCCCATAGGACAAAATGGGGAATGCTGTGTAACATTTTACTAGCATATCTTCCCATGGGAGTGAGATAGAAAATTGGAGTCTGGTATCCCTGAACTCAGAATTTAATAACACATCTTTTAGTAAGGATGGTTTTTAAATTCTGTGCTTGAAAATAGCACTTTTAGAAGGTGGCTATTTTCTTGTTCAACCTTTCTGTGTGCCTCTGCCTGGTTGTGGATTGACTGTCTGGCTTTGGAGTGACAGGGGCTGGGGTGGCTCCAGGAGTCTGGGTGAGTCAGCCTGGGCTGAATAGGCCAATCTGCATTTGGAGTGGTGGGAGGAGTAGTACCTGTCCCTGACTAGGGCTGGGCCTGCCTTCCACAAAAGACTGGCTCTACCTCCTGCGGTGTGTCTGAAGACCCTGGCCCACACTGACAAAGGAAGAAGTTGTGCACTGGCAGAGCGCACCCAGAACTGGTTTGGACTGGGTTCAGGACCCCTTACACAAAGAGAAGAAAGACATTTTGGGGTATAAATATTAGAGCTGAAACCCCTGTATTTTAGATCATCCTGGAATCAAGAGGAACCTTTGCCAAGTAGAAGAGCGAGAGAAACTGAGAAGAAGGACTGCCCTTGCTGTGTGTTCTGGGGTTGACCTGCAGTTGCTATTCTGCCAAGGGAAGGAGAAGGACTTTGCTGTGTGCTGTGTCCCCTATTTGAAAAAGATCTCCAAGGGTCTGAGGAGAGCTGGCCTCCTGTTGTGGAAACTCAGGAACACAAAAGTTTGCCTCTCTGTCTCAGCGACGCAGAGTGCATGTGCTTTTTGCAGCCTGAGACTGCTGTGGGGTCCGTGGTGCCTATCCCTGAGCGCACCGTGACCGCCTTGCCACTGCAGCGCAACTCATTGTCCCGCTGCAGAATCACCGCCCCGGCCCGAGCCGTCGCCTGCAAAGGAGCTGCGAGTGCCTGTCACCGCCGTCGGCCCGAGCTGCAACGTGCAAGAGGATTTCTGTGAGCCAAGAAGCCAAGGGACTGAAAGCGAGCGTCACCGCTGTTGGCTCGAGAATCCTGCCCGAGATCAAGAAGGAAGAAGAGGAAGCGCCGTAACCCGATCGGCTACAGCGTCTCCTAACAACAGAGTGCCCCAGCCGACGATCAGCTGCTATTGCCGGAGCCGCCCAGCAGGATGTCCGATGTGCGGAAGGAGGAGAGCGGAACAACCCCCAGGTAAGGCTTGGACTCCGGTCCCGAGCCGCAGTGTGTGCCCCCCCTGGGGGCGAGCTGGTAACCTGAGGAACTGCTCCGGTCCTCCCCGCTTCGCAGAGCCTCTGTTCTGGGTCCCCCTGACGGTCCGTACTTGCAGAGGAACGAGTTGGCAGAACCGGGGCCGCCTGTTGTGCAATTGTATCCCTTATTACACTTTCTTGAGGGCTGAACTCTGCACGCGCTGACCGCGTAAGTAAGCTACGAACGTGGTGAGAGCGCCACAACCACGAGCGCACCGCCTGTCGGGGAAGAAGCAAACAGTGTTGTCACATTTGATTTAATCGTGAGTCCGAAGAATCACCTACAAGTTATTATTGCATAACATCGTGAAAAGTCAATTACAAGTATACGCATATGTTGGATTTTTGTCGTTTTGGTCTTGTCAGATATTTGATAAAGATACCTTTATTTTTCTAAACTGGTGTGGTGTCCCTTTGTGGTGTTTCACTGTGTTACTGTGAGTGTTGGTACAAATACTTTACACATTGCCTTTGGGATAAGCCTGTCTGCTCGTGCCAAGCTACCAAGGGGGTGAGCAGGGGTTATCTACAGTGTGTTTCCCCCTTACCCTGACTAGAAGCAAGGGTCCCTATTTGGTCAAAGGTACCTACCTCAGCCAACTAGAGACCCCCATTTCTAACAATATATATATATATATATCTACCAGTCCCAGATCCATTTGGATCAGGAATCCACGCCACCGAAGACAACATACAAATCCTTAGGGTATTTGCGCTTTTAGATTTTATTTACTGCTGTTATTTATATATATATATATATATATATATATATATATATATATATATATATATATATATATATATATATACACACATATATATATATATATATTTATATACTCATAGTCATTTATCTTCATAGACCAGCCAACACGTTTTGTGATCTGATTGGTTATTTAAGGGCTTATCATTTTGTGATTCTCAACTATGTAGTTCAGTAAAGGTCCATCTAATTTTCCTATTGTTATGTAATGTATAGATTTAGGAATTCCATCATCACAAATGCTATCTCTGAGTCACCCATCTCCTTCCAATCCCTTATAGTTTATTTTTTGATAAACAACTGCCAGAATTATTAACATTGTTTTGATGCTCCTCGTGTGCATCCTGCATGGGAATTGTTACTGATGTTGGTGCTACAGTTCTGTTTCCCATAAAATTGCTCACACATTTTGGACACATGGGGCACACATAATACAAATAATTCCATAATTATAACAGTGCACATTGTATGAATGTGACAGAGCTTTGGTGCAAATGTTTTATTGTAAAACAAAGTTTTTTGCTAATTGTCGATTAATACATGTTGATGAAATGTGCCCATCCAAAAACGGGTGGGTTGTGTATGGTGAGAGGGTGGTGCCTGTGAATATTCAGTCACATTTTCAAAATGGTGAGGATCAGAGTCAATATCCATAAACATGGGATGTTTTAAATTTCTGGCTTCACAACATAGGTCCTGGGTTGGGATCGGGATGCAGTTATTCACATTGAGGAGTGGGTGGGTAGGGATCTGGGTCCATGTGGAGTATGGTTGTTCACCAGATGAACCAGGTACATGACTTGACCCTGCAGAAGTGCCAGAGGCCTTTTGGCCAGGGTCCGAGTAAGCTCCATGACTTCTTTATGTCATGAGACATTCCCATGTTCTGAATGGGTTGATTGTGAAACTCCATAAGTAGAGCTTTGGTCACACGAGTTTGTTCCCCATCCCCAGTCAAGGGGCGATGGAGCCCATTGCCTCTTCCATATTGGACAAAGCACATCATATAGAGTCTTGCTGGTTCTTGTTCACAATATTTTAATGGATATATAAATGAGAACATTTAAGACAGAATACAGAAACTATATATACTATATGTTCAAAGAATAAAATATATATTAGGTTTTAAAAGATTATTATATTATGAAATTGATTTATAAAAGTCTAAAACTGTAAATAATGAATAATAGCTAATAAAGATCCAGCCTAATAATAAAGCATCAGAAACAAAAACAAAAAATGCATATTATGTTAGTAAACATCCTATAACACATCCTTGCATTAAATTAAAAAGAACAAAATGATTTGTATTATGAATAACTTACATAAAGAAATATCAAAACGTTTCCTGTAAAATATAATCCATGATCACCAGGTAAGTACTGAGAATAAATTTGCATTTTTCTAATTCGAAGTGAAAGTTTTAATGGCAGATGATAAAAGAAAACAAACAATTTACCCTGGGGTGCTGAGAGTGAAAATTAAGTATAGTATATTTACAAACAATTATATCTAGTGAAATTGGTACAATTTTATTAATGACTTCCCAAACATTCCTCCAAAATTTATATATCTTCCAGCAACCAAAATGCATATGTTTAAAAGAGCCATTTTGAATGTTACAGTGCCACCATAAAGATGATTCAGAGAGTGTGGCTTTATATAATTTTTCAGGTGTCCAAAAACATTTAAACAAAAAACAAACATTAGTTATAAATAAGGTAACTGGAAGTATTCTGTTATGTTATCAAGCTAATTTGTTTTCACTGCTCATGTGAAAGATTACGGTATAGATTTCGATTCCAGCTGGAGAAACTCCATAGTAATTATAGTAAATTAGGAGAATTGATTTTTTTATACACTTTCGAAACTAAGGCCCTCATTTATGGGGTTTTGACATAGGGCAGCGCAGCAAGTCACCTTTCTGCACTGCCCTATGTCAAAGTCCAATATGGTGTATTCCTGTCCTTTGCCCTTCACTGGTGCTGTTTCTGCAGCATACTGCCAATGCAGGCACCCTTGCACCATGGTGCAAGGGTGCTTGTGTTGTTGGCAGGAAGGTGCAACTTCCTGCACAAAACCAGTCATAGGTGGTTTTTTCCTCTTTCTATGTGTGCTTCAGAATGTAGCACACATGGAAAGAGGAAAAAAGACTTGTTGCACCTCCCCTGGGGAGGCACAAGGTTTTGGCACATCCCCAGGTTTACATAGTTTTACAAATCTTAGCAAGCATCAAAATACGTGGAACGCCTCCCTAGTGCAGAGTAAGGCAACGCAGTTCTTTGGGCTGTCTTGCCTTAATCCATATCTATGAGGCCGTCCAAAGCCACCATTTCAGTCCTCTAAAAATAAGATCTGAAAAGGTTTTTTTTCAATGAGACATTCCAATGTGACCATGGGGACCAAAAGAAAGTAGTATCTCATTAATTCCATCTGACGGCACTTATTTTTCATCAGGGAAAACACCATTTCTCACTTAACTAAGCTTGGGTAAAAAAGAGTGCACATAACCTGACAAACTCTTGCTAGGTGGCCACTCAGCTGTAAAATACCTTTATATTTGATTAAGGACTGCATCTTTGGAATCCTCACACATCCAATTTCTTCATCAATTCTTTTGCCAGGAACAACATTACTATCACCAATTTAAGCAACAGTGTCTAATTCCTCTTTCTCTATGTTATAATCATCATTATGTTGGCATGGAAGGTGAGATGAGCAATCTTCAGTTAGGTTTTTGCTTTCAGAAACATACATTATGTAATAACAGTGTTTCTGTAGTTTCAAACCAAGGGCCCGATTTATATATTAGCGGGGAGGGAACTCTATTGCAATGGCAACAGAATCCCTCCACACCAATCAGATGGTCTGCCCACCCGATTTAAATTCAGCCAGACCATAGCATGGCCACCACGTGGCCTACTTTGTCGCCTCTGTGATCAAACTTCCTCAGAGTAAGGGCTGTCAGAAGGTTGGATGTATGTCTGCTCACCTAATTTAGATGCGCAGAGATACAGCTGTTTTTAAATGCCTGTTACAACCAGGGAAAACCTGGTGGTAAGGGGAAGTGAAAAGTGCTCAACGCCCCTTTTCCCATCAGAGGTAACTCCCATGGCAAGGGGGACATTGTACTTTTATTTTATTTTTTTAAACTCATGCTTTATGATTTTCCTTTTGAAAATAAAAATATTGGTAAATTTTACGTATGGCTCCATCATGTTGACGCAGCTGTATGTCAAACTTGCAATGCCTTGACAGAAACCACCGTTATGAGAGTTCCCATCAATGCTTGAAATGTCCGTTGCTTCAGCAGATGGCAACATTGTTCTTCCATCCGATGGCACTGGAAGAAACAGTATCACCTTCCCACCTTTTATTTATTGGAGATAATAATTTGACATTAATGTGGATTTCTTGAAGAAAACCTGTATTTATAGTAGTGAAAACATTCAAGAATGATTTACCTCTTAACAGGAAAAAGCAAACCTTTAACAATCAGAGAAGTTAGCTTAAAATGTCTAATAGAAGCCATAGTTAATAGTCAAACTATTACTAATCTCTCCCATATGTTAATGCAAAATTTGTACTAGTTTGGAGCATATAACACCCACATAAATAGAGACAAACAAGACAAACAGCTAAAAGATGATACACAGAGGATCCACATAAAAACTTTGTTCAAGAAACATATAGAAGTACACCAAGAAAGAACAAGAACTAAGGGGCCCATTATGATAACGGGCGGATCCGCCCGCCAAATGTCCCTGTTGCACCCCCCGCCATGTTAGTATGGCGAGGGGCACAGTGGCGGACGGAAAGACCGTCCGCCGCATTTCCGCCGGTCGGATTGCCGGCTGGGCGGAAAAGGCATTCAATATGGTGGCGGTGCCTTGCAGGCACCGCCATCCATATTACTATGCCGGCGGTGGGATGCCTTTCCATGGCGGAGACTCCGCCATGGAAAGGCATGCAGTGTTCACTTTGGGGGCCCGTTGCGGGCCCACGGGGGGTGGGGGGGCTGCACTTGGGTACCCTCCTACATTGGCATGCACAAGGTGGCAGGCACCGCGCGGTGCCCATCAGGTTGTGCATGCCAATGCACAACATGCAGATATTACATTGCGGCGGGTGCTGCTCACAGCACCGCCCGCCGCAATGTGATGGATGCGGGATGCGACCGCCAGGGTGGCGGTTGCATCCTAATGGGCATGGCGGGACCGCCGCACCTCTGGCGGTCGGTCCTGTTTACCGTTACGGTGCATCGTAATAGGCCCCTAAGTATCTGTATTTACAGCAATCATATGTAAGAAAGACAGATACATTGAATGTAATTGCAGATGTTATAACTCATCAGGATCTTCCATTGAGGATGTTGCATGGAGGTCTAAATACGTAGCCAAATCTTTAGGGGACAAAAATGACTAGTGCTTGTCTCTTTCCAAATTTTTGTGACTGCTGGTTCACACAGGCCATATTAATTTCGAACTTCTTTAAGACAAGGTCAGAGAACAGACATTATTTATCAAATAGCTGCTGTCTCTTTAGAAAAGCCTTGATGGATGTAAATCATATTGCCCTCTACAAATAGTGAGGAAATCACTTGTACTGTTTTATGTATTAAAACCAGATGATGAAGTTATAAAACTTAAAGAAGAACTTGCCTGGGCTTGCTAACAACTCAGGGGCCGATTCCGATCTCGGCCGGTAGGGCTCCGAATCGGATTCGGCTTTACCGGATCCGATTCGGAGCCCTGTTTCCCGACCGAACCGTACGCGGGTCCGGCCGAGCGAGTACGATGCGAAATCGCCGACCGACTCGTCCGGGCATCCCGACCGCTCCGACCGACTCGCTCCCGGCTCGAACCGCTCCGACCGACTCGCTCGGACTCGACTCGCACCGCGCAATGGAGACGTTTCCCGGCCGGGTAAGTACGATGCGCGCCGCGAGCAGTCCGACCGAGCCGCGCCGTCCGGCTCGTAAGAGCTGTCGGAGCCGTACTTTGGGGGTCCGTGTCGGACCCCCCTGTACGCGTAGCCGCGTGAGTCGCACACAGGGGGGACCCATGGGTCCCCCCTACCTGTGCGTGTACGGCGCGAATCGCTTCGCCGCGTACCCGCTGTAGGGGCGCACTTGTCCGACTCGCACCCATTGAGTCAATGGGAGCCCGCGTACGCGTTGTACGACCGGCTCCCATTGACTTCAATGGGAGTCCGACCGACTCGAGTCCGATAACATACGGACGCATCGTACTCGTTCGGTCGGACTGCACGGGTCCGATTCGGTCGGAAATCTCTCCGGGTCCGGCCCGGTCGGAGAAATTTCCGGCCCGAATCGGAATCGACCCCTCAGAGAGAAATCTCTAGCAGAGTAAATCAATGCAATTCAAAAATTAGGTCAACCTAATAAGGCTGTGATGGCAGACGATGGGTGTTGTCAATTTTAAATTTCCCTCCAAATAATATATTCAGCAAATTAGGTAGAAGACTAACTGTGTATAAATTACAGATTTGACCTTCCACACTTTTCACCAGAAACAAAATACAAAGATAATATTATCTGTTTCAATTTTCAAGGGCAATAACCATTTTATTCCTCACTGTGACTGAATTTATTGTACTGTGTACTGGACTAATAGATATTTAGTGTCTTCAAATGTAATCACATTGTCAGAATGTTCAGAGACTTTCATAGACAAACCAGCTAACTCACTGTGAACATTTTTAATGCCATTACTGCTAATATATTTATTATTATGAATTGTCTGTTTTTTTTAACACTATTTTCTGGCACCCAACAGCTTTTGATTTCACTGAGGGTGGTGATTTTTTTTAATGGGAATTTGGAATCAGTTGTAGAGACAGCCATTGTTATTGGTAATACAATAAAATCAAATTAGGAAAATAACAGAAAAAAACTCAATGCTGATTAATCAAATGAATCCTGGTTTGCAGATAATATGTCAGATTAAGGAACACTATACTCAGTGGAATTCTCAAGAGAAAAATGGTGGAAAAACTGCTTGACAAATGTAAAATTAAGTGTAGCATGAGAAAGAAAAAAAACAACTTTCCTTTAAATACTGTGTAGTAGCTAGTGCTGTAATGAACAATGGGGCAGCATTTAACTGAAAATGTGCCCTTCTGAAGGCGGTCATGTCTTGTGTGCACCTCAGCACTGAGAGAGTCGCTTGCTTTGCAGTACAAGAACTAGTCATTGATACAAGCCAGAGGGACCACAATCCTATCAACTCAAAGGCAGCTTAATAACTGTTATGAAACTCCAGGTAATTATCCTACCCACCATTAACTGACTTGTTAATGAGCAGGTATGGTGGGCATAAGGGGTGGATGCCATCTTGGAAAGCTCGATCTATAGATCCTCCTAATCTTGATGGTTTTTGATGTCCCTTCCCCAAGCCAGCCCAACAAGCTTGGTTGTGTCACTTGGTCACATGGTTGAAAAGGAGGTAGTAGGCTGACTTCAGGTGGAAGTTCAAAAGGGCTATGTATGTGTGAAATCATCTCTTCGCAATGCTCATTCATAATGCTAGACAGAAGATTAGAATTGGTCCTGGGGCAGAAGGTGCAATTGGGGATTCATCTGGGGTACTTTCAGGGTGGTGGATGTTGGTGAGTGGGAGCCTTGATCTATGCACAGACGGGCTTGTGATCTGGAACATTGCGCAAAGAGGGAGATGATGACCAGCAGTTATATGGTGCTAAGTGGGCAATCCTGCATTAAGCCAACAGCCTTGTCCTCTGAGATGCTGTGTGCAATAAGATGGTAGCCGGCAAGAACAGGGAGCTCTCGCTTGAGATTGCATTTCGGGTTCAGTGGATTGAGTGTCATCCTTAGGCCTGTCTCCCATGGGCACTGTGCATGAGACACACACTCTTGTAAGTTACAGGGCAGGCAAATGAACAAAGACATACAGATATATAAATGATATAGCACAACCTGGATAGTGCACATGGAAGAGTGAGAGAAAATGCGTAATAAAATAAAGCACATTTTCATCTTGTTCCTTGCAATGACCCAAGTGTTTTTCCGCATGTGCATGTATTGGATACCAGTGAGATAGGTGGTCCTTATGTGGACAACCTCTGTGAATACATGTCCTCACCCCTACAGTGAGAAAGCAGGTTTTGTGAGAACACATGGACTTAGAAGAAACAGCTGAAAAGATGAGAAACATACACATCAGGAGCCATTAGTCAAGTGTTCACTTCTATCATTTATAAGACTGTATCAAGAATTTGGGTCCTGAAAAATGGATAATGTTACCCCCTAAATCTCGTCCAACAAATATCAGCTACATAAATTTTGTGGTTTCATATTGCAGTGAATGAGGGGACATACTGCTCTTGAGGTCTCATTGATAAAGGCATACCTGCCTCAAGGATAAAAACTGACAGATGTCAAACATTCACTGGCGCCAATAAAAATGTTTGAATGGGAAGCAATGAGGTATATGCAGTTTGGGGTCACCTATATTCTTTTGTACATATTACCTGACCTGAAGATTATGGCCTTTGTTTACATGTAGGCCTTGTAGCTGCTGGGAAGGCATTGCATTGAGTATACTCAGCTCCTAGAGGTTTAGTCATTGCCATATCCAGATAGTCCACTAGGCAGTATATCTTCCAAATGTATCCTTGGACATTCTCTGATGTTTCTATTGTTTTCTTGATTTCATCAACTGTTTGTACCTTGACCTCCAAGTAATTCCCACTATTTGTGATGTGCTGCCACATGGACATTTCTTCAGCTCCACTGAGAGTGTGTGGTGGAAGACTAAATAGTTTAACAAAGTGGTTACATACAGAATTGACAATAATATCTGCTTCCTCCACAATGAAGTTCCTCTTCCTCTTGAATGAATGGTCTTTATTTTGTGTGTTGTTAAGGTAGACTGCCTCAAAAGCCATGTACAGAACAAGAAGATGAGAGAAAAGCCCTGAATGATGACTAATTTATGTGCTTTAAATAGCCATAGTGTTCCTTTTGCCTGGGCAGCACATCATTTGACTGATACTGCTGGTTCTTGCACTCTGCATACTCAAGCACTGCTACCCACTCCTCTATGTATGTGCTCTGACCCCTAAAACATTACAGAATATGTTAACTCCTGTTAGAAATTGGGTTGTTGGTTGACTGGGGTGTGAGCCTTGTTCATGCAAGAGCAACAATCCTGTGCAGGATGAATCACAAAAAGTCTCTAAATTAACTTGTGCTTAACCCTGGGGAGCTTGGCACAAAAAGCAGTCAGGCTCAACATAGAGGCAATGTGTAAAGTATTTATGCAGCACACAAACAGGAATACAGTGAAAATACAACACAAGAAAAATCCCAAACCAATTTAGAAAAACAGAGTACACGTTAATAAATATTTGACACCAAAATGCCAAAAATCCAATCAGTAGAGCTGCAGTTATACATTTTTAATGTTTTTAGTCAAACTAGTGCTTAAAAGATCAAAGCGCCAACCATGGACATCTAGGGGTCGATTCCGATTCGGGCCGGAAATCTCTCCGACCGAGCCGGACCCGGAGAGATTTCCGACCCAATCGGACCCGTGCAGTCCGACCGAACGAGTACGATGCGTCCGTATGTTATCGGACACGAGTCGGTCGGACTCCCATTGAACTCAATGGGAGCCGGTCGTACAACGCGTACGCGGGCTCCCATTGCCTCAATGGGTGCGAGGCGGACAAGGGCGCCCTCTACAGCGAGTACGCCGCGGGCGCCTCGCGGCGTACACGCACAGGTAGGGGGACCCTTGGGTCCCCCTGTGTGCGCCTCGCATGGGTACGCGTACAGGGGGTCCGACACGGACCCCCAAAGTACGGCTCCGACAGCGAGTTCGAGTCGGACGGCGCGAGTCGGTCGGAGCGGTCGAGGTGCGCATCGTACTTACCCGGCCGGAAAACGTCTCCATTGCGCGGTGCGAATCGGGTCCGAGCGAGTCGGTCGGAGCGGTTCGAGTCCGAGCGAGTCGGTCGGAGCTGTCGGGACGCCCGGACGAGTCGGTCGGCGAACTCGCATCGTACTCGCTCGGCCGGACCCGCGTACGGTTCGGTCGGGAAACAGGCTTTCGCATGGCTTTTTTCCCGACCGAATGGTATTGGGTGCGCCTCCGACCGAGATCGGAATCGGCCCCCTAGTCGTGCGATACCGGGTCGAATATAGATGCTCCGAAAACCCTCACAATATAATTGCAGATTGTTGAGGATATTCTGCACTCGTTCTGTGTGAATCATCATCCATTTGACCTGTGCAATTATTTTCATTCAGAGTCCCAGGGTCTTCAGTCCACATAAGAACATTTCGTCCTGGAGATGGTCTTATAGACACAAGCACAACAAGACCGAAACGTCCACATTCCTACCCATTTTCATTTGTAAATGTTTCTTTGGAAATTTTTATTGTATCATCAATTATGTTTTCCTCATTTGTAAACATTGGAAATGGGATATAACAAAAGTGTCTATCAGATAATAGCTGCTGAAAAGAAAAATTGTTCTCATTCACTTTTGTATTTTTGTGTATGATATTTTGTACCCTCTGTTTGTATTAAAAATGTTCTACATAAACTTGTATTTGAAAAGTATACACCCACGTTTTCATTGTTTCAAGAAAACTGTTTTGTTTCTCTATGTTGATTAATTCGGCCTTGAATTAATTTAACTAATTTTGTAAATTGATTTGTTATGAGCCACTAATAAGGGCTCTATAAATGTATTTGGTTGACTTTATAAGATCATTTTTGGTTTTAAAAAAATCCCTTGTAGGTACTTTTACCGTTGATTGATTTCAATTTACCCAAGCCTCCAAGGGTTCACTGGGTTGCCTAATTCTTTGTTAAAAACGTTATGAAAGTGGCATTTTCAAAATTGTTATCAAAAATGTGACTTTTCCATTAAATAGGGCTCTTCACCACAATTCCAAAGACACCAAATATGACATAGCCACCAGGTCCCAATTGGAAATTACAGCTTATTAAATGTAATAAAGAATCCCTAATGTTAATCCATGAGAGTAGTAGGCATCACAGTAGTGAAAAACAAATTTTGGAGTTTTCAACTACCAGGTCACGTAAAATTTAAAAGTACCTGCCTAGCCTAGGAATTACCTAGCACCCTGCCCTATGGGCTACCTATGGTCTACCCTAGGGGTGACAGATATGTAATAAAAGGGGAGGTTAAGGCTTGGCAAGATGGTTTTAATGCCAAGTCAATATGTCAGTTTAAAACTGCGTTCTAGCTGCAGTAGCAGGCCTGGGGCATATTTTAAGGTGCTTCTTTTTTGTTTTGATAAACAATTTTATTGCTTTTGACATTAAACAAATACCAGCAGATCAGCAATGTACAAATAAGATGACAATTCCCAATCGGATGAATAATCGGTCCCACAACGCACGACCCCGCAAGGTTTAGTTGGGTATAAACAGGTAGCAGACAATCCAGACTTAATCCATGGTACCCAGCCATTTGCCCCACACCCTATGGTATTTCTTCGGGCATCCCCGTGCTTCGTACATAGGTTTTTCTTGTGTCGCACACCAGTCCACCCCCCTCCGCCACTTCCCGGAGCAAGGTGGGACTGGAAGTTTCCAGGAGGTGGCTATGTCCCGCTTTGCCACAACCATAGCCGTGTTGAAAAACAGCTTCTTGTTCCTGGACCCTTTACAGCCCATCCGTAATCCCCAAGAGCGAGTGTCGCGGGTCATGAGGAACCTCCCACCCCTGGATTTCTGTGAGTTCTTCTGACATGCCCATACCATATGGAAGAAGTCTGCCGGGTCTTGGCCGCAGCGTGTGCAGGAGGCAGTTGGGTAAAAGCCCGCCCTATGAAGGCGTACCGGGGTTAAATAGGCGGCGTGCAAGTAGTATAGTTGGATCAGGCAGGGTTTAGCTGATGCAGTGACCGTCTTGGGTGCCATGAGTGCATCCCTCCAGTCTTCCTCGTCCAGTGGACCCACCCATTGGCTTCTGAGCCGGTCCAGTGAGGTCGGGGTATTGTTGACCAGTGTCCGATAAATGCGGGAGATACCCCCCTTCCCCAGGTTGCCTAACATAATTTGCGCTTTGGGAGGGCTGTACTCCGGGATTGTTGTGTCTTCCGATATGTGTGCATGGAGGGCGTGCCGCAGTTGCAGATATTTATAAAATTGTGACGGGTGTAGGGAATACCTGGAACAAAGGTCCTGGAAGGAGCGCATGTGGCCGCTAGCCCACACATCCCCGAGTTGTGAGATCCCTATAAGGTCCCATGATCTTAATCCCTCCAGCCCACTGAACTTCCGGAGCCAAGTGCCGTGCCAGAGAGGCGTATGTTGAGTTAGCTTGTGTGTCCATTGAGTATGATGCAGGGATGCCCGCCAGGCCAGAAGCGCGGTTCGTGTCACCTCCGGCAATGTGGAAGATATGGACCCCCCATACATCAGAGATTGAATTTTAGGCACACCTAGCTCGCTCAATTCGAGCCTATAGGGCGAGTCGGACCAACCCCCATTAAACCAATCATGTATGGCGAGTAGGCGGGTCGCCAAGTAGTATAAATATAAATGTGCCATCCCCATGCCCCCATCGAAGGGAGGAACCCGGCAGAGGGTCAGAGCCAGACGAGGCCCCCCCCAAAGGAATTTGGTGGCCATACTATCTAGGCCCCGAAACCAGGCCCGCGGAAAGCAGAAGGGGGTGTTCTGGAGGACATAGCGGAATCTGGGGAGAATCATCATTTTAAATGGCAACTCTCCCCAAGGGATTCAGGGGGAGCGCCTGCCACTTGTGGAGGTCTTCCTTTGCTTTTTTCATGAGCGGGGTGACGTTAAGGGACCAGCCTAGGTCAGGGAGGAGGGCGACCCAGATCCCTAAATATTTAAAGGATTGTCGCCTAAGAGGTATTGTGGATTGCCAGTCGTAGCAGTCCCATTCTAAGTGTAAAGGGAACAGGACCGACTTATTGGGGTTGAGTCATAGGCCGGAAGCTTGCCCGAAGGAGTGTAGGATCCGGAGGCAGTGAGGGCCGGCCTGGGCGGGTTCGGCCAGGAAGATTAAAACATCGTCTGCATAGAGTGCAATGTTGTCCTCTTCCGAGTTGGGCCATTCCCAGCCCCGGACGCGGTCCTCAGACCGAATCAGGGTCGCCAGGGGCTCCATGGCCAAGGCGAAGAGGAGGGGCGAGAGGGGGCATCCCTGCCTCGTTCCTCTTTGAATGGGGAAGGCCTCCGATAAAACCCCATTGACTAAGACTCGCGCCCGGGGCCGGGCATAAAGAAGCTTTACCAGATTGCGAAAAGCGGGGGCCAAAACCCATCATGTCCAGCACATCGCCCAGATACCGCCAAACCACCGAATCAAAGGCCTTCTCGAAATCGACGAGAAGAATTGCCAGGTAGGGAGTAAGCAAGTGGTGGTGTGCCAAGGCTAGATGAAGACGACGAAGGCAATGCCTAGTCCCACGCGTGGGCATAAGCCCGCACTGGTCCGGGTGGACCAATGTGGCGAGGTAGGGCCTAAGCCGTTGGGCGAGAATCGTGGCAAATATTTTAACCTCCGTGTTTATAAGAGAAATTGGGCGGTAATCCGCACATCGAGGAGATGGCGGCT
The DNA here is from genome assembly GCA_963921515.1 of Calotriton arnoldi. Lineage (NCBI taxonomy): Eukaryota > Metazoa > Chordata > Amphibia > Caudata > Salamandridae > Calotriton > Calotriton arnoldi. Next base: position 37,333 of record CAWUFW010021828.1, on the reverse strand, counting down.
GTGTTTTAGGGAGAACAATGATGGTGTCCATGTCCCTCTCGTGCGGGAAGGAGCCCTTCTCCAGGGCTTTGTCAAAGAGATCTGCGAGGCGTGGGATGAGGGTCTCCCGGTATATAGCGTAATATTCCTGGGGGAGGCCATCCGGGCCGGGGTTTTGCCCAACGAGGCGTGAGCTATCGATTCTCTAATTTCTTCATGGGTGATGGGGCGGTCCAAGTCAGCTTGTGCGGCACGGCCCAGATGGGGGAGGCGGGCACGACCAGCATCCAGCAATTCAGAGAGCGACATTACAGGGCTCCTCGCCGTGTAGAGCATGCGATAGTAGGAAGCGAAGGCATTGACCATTGCCAACGGGGATCGGTGCGCTAGCCCATCCGGGTCCACAATTTCGGGGATAATGCGGTTGGCCCTAGGGTATGTAGGTAGTCTGTGGAGAATCTTTCCGTTCTTATCGCCCCAGCCATACACCCTGGCTACGGAAGATCTCCAGAGGAGCTTGGCAGCATCCAATGAAAGCTGCTTGATTTCGGCCCGAAGGCGAGTGAGTTGCCTCTCTTGGGAGGTGTCGCCATCAATAGGAGGGGATTGCTCAAGGCGTAACGCTTGCGCCTCTCGCGAAGTGATCTGATGCAGCTGGGCCTGCCGCTGATGTTTGAGTTGGCCCTTGGCAAAGCCACGGATGGTAGCTTTGCTCACCTCCCATAGGGTACCCGGAGAGGGAACAGAGCCAGCGTTGGTCAGGAAGTACTGTTTGAGCTCTGCCCCTCCACCTTCCTAAATTCTTTTTCCTGGAGGAACCAGGCCTTCATCCGCCAGGTTGGACATGTCGAGGGGCCCCCATACTAAGGAGCAGTGGAGAGTGGTCGGAGATACCTCTGGGGAGTATACGGACGTCCTGAATCCTTTGGCAGTCAGTGGACGGAACGAACACAGCATCTATGCGCGCCTGAGTGTGATATGCCACAGATGTATGAGTGAACTGTCTGGTGTGAGGGTGCCAGATTCGCCACACATCGCAGAGGCCCAGGGAGTTGGACCAATTTGTTAATTGCTTCGCTTGCGCATGTCTAGAGTTGGATGGCAGGCCAGTCATGTCGAGGTGTGGATTTGAAACTGCGTTAAAATCTCCCCTGATTATTGTGGTTCCCAATGGCAAGGCGGTGAGCAGGTTGGTGGAATGTTCTAGGGTCGTTGTGAGCATTGAGGGGGGTGAGTAGATGGACACAAGGTTGAGGGGATTTCCGCTCAATGTTCTGCAGAGGGCCACGGATACTCTCTGAGGATCGTGAATGGCTTGTGTGAGCACAAAGGGAAGGGTACGCCTCAAGAGGATAGCCACTCCTCTGGAACCCCGGGTGAACCCAGAATGCCATACCCTGTCATACCCATAGTGGGCCAGGAAGGGGCAATGGTTACCCATCAGATGGGTCTCCTGAAGCAGGAGCACATCTATACCCAGGCGCTGAGCATAGCGTAGAACAGTCATTCGTTTGAGTCTGTCTAAGAACCTGTTAACGTTCCAGGACAGTGTGTGGAGGGAAGCTCCTGGGATGGGTGTGTCGGTCGTGGTGGCTGTTGGTCGGTGTAATGGCTCGCCGTTCCACGGAAAGCCGTGGGTGCGTATGGGGTCTGGCGCAGGCACAGGGAAGCGCATGTGAGTAGGCTGTGTGAGTGGTACTTGGGAATAACGCAGTATGCATTTTAAGGTGCTTCTTCAGTGGTGGCACAATGAGTGCTGCAAGTTCACTGGTAGTACTTAATTTTCAGATCCTGGCTATAAGGTATTTCACTCTATAATGGACTTAAAAGTAATTTAAATATGTTAAATATGCCAATTGGGTATAAGCCAATAAGACCATGTTGTAAGAAAGGAACCCAAACATGTTAGCACTGGCAAACAGTGGTAAAGTGTATAGAGTCCTAAGACCAACAAAATCGAATTCAGTAAAAAGTGAAGGGGAAAAATGCAAAAGATTTGGGGGTGATGGGTGGCCTTGCAGAGACAGTCAGGCCCAACAACTCCTTATTGGCATATTAACATTTCCTGTATTCCATAGTATATATGTCCAGAAAATACACCATTGACATGGAAACTTAAATGTCACACATAGCCTGAAGCACATATTGTCCCATCCACTAGGCTGAAAAATACTAGTGTGTTACACCTACATGTGTAGCTTGACTGTGCTGGTTTTATACCTGCAGGCAGAGCTGTCAAAATAGCCCTACTTTTAGATATTGAGAAAGTAGATTTTAACTAGGCCTAGTAGCCCCCAATGTAGGAGACCTACTATTTAAATGTGTAACTTATAAGAATTTTAGCTACAGTGAATAGCATTAAGGAGCTATAGTCAATGTTTTGATCTACTGTGTTTCTATGAGAAAAGTAAAGTAAAAAGGGGCACTTCACCCCCAGCTTTTCTGAACACATCTGGACCTGTGGATGAACAGAATAGAAAGATGCCTACTGTCTATGACCTATATAAAGACGTAACGGGCTGGACATGTTCCCACTTGTGCCCAGTACGAAGAAGTGGACTCCAAGGGTCACATGACTGATCTCCTGTGCGGCTACACACACATCAAAAGGTGCAAGAGTCCTTTTACTATAATGACCAGATGATGAATGGGAAGTGCACTTCAACGAGACTCTGCTGCTTCCCTCAGATAGAAGAGCCCTGGACTCTAAATGGTGAGCCTAAGGATCTGGTAGCATTTGAAGTGATCAAGAGAAGCTGCTCCAAAAGAAGGAAAAAGTTGTAACTTAGAAAAATGTTCAACCTCTGGCCAAACAGGATTATTCACCCAACTCTATCCACCCAAGACACAACCACAGTGGGAAAGAAAATAAAGTTGGTCCTATTCAGATTATTTTGATACCCAAAAGAAGACTTCAGTGGACCCGCACATCTAGTTTTGGTGTAACCTGCCCTGTTATACCTTCTAGGCTCTTCCAAGTTCTACTGGAGATTTGCAAGGTTTAAAATAGAGACTACGTTGCAATGAAGACATCTTGACCAGTCAAAGGTGAGAAAAGTACCTGGCCGATGATAGGACTTCAGGGGACACAAAATGTTATTTTTCCTGCTCTGAACTTGACATAAAACCCATAAGGTCCATCTCCATTTTATGTAGGCCCGACTCCATTTGGACGTCACCATCTTCTTAATCTTAAAGAATAGAAGTTGTCATGTTCTATCATTTATGCATCATCATTGTCCTATTGTCATGTCTGCCATAATACGCAGATGTCACTTGACCTTATCTTTCTTAGAAATATGAGAGCGTCAAGCTATTCGATTTGTGACATAGATGCAACGATTGATGCAACATTCATCAGGGTCAAATATCTACGATACAACACTTGATGTGACATTCGTCTGCATCAAATGTCTACTCTTCATCAGGTCATAGATAAATAGGAACAAATGCAGACATTTATCTGAAATAGTGTAGTCTGTATTGACGTTCTTTTACATTACATGTTCATAAGGAAGCATCTGGGATGCACACCTTGATGCACATAATCTATGTCAGACATTCCTAAACTTATGTCAGAAATTCATTATCAGTTCCTGATAAGATTTAGTATACATGGACTGAAACTTAACCATTTGTCAGGGAGGGCCTTCACCCAGATTATCAGCTGAGATTCTGGCAGAGATGGTCTCACCTACTGCCAGCACACTTCGCACTAGGCCAATGCTATTTGTTGTGTAGATTATAGCGAAGGAGGATTTTGAAAGTGTCTCCATCGGGCCTGTTTACAATGAAAATAAAGCCCCTGTATGTGTGTTTTCTGAGCATATTAAAGAATTAATTTGTTTAGATAACTGATTGTTCAAAACCCATTACAATTTTTCTAGGAGCATATTTGTTTGTTTTTTGTTGTATAATTTATAAGAATTTGTGTTGGATGTTACTTTGTTCATTATGGAAGAGTACATAGATTAATGGTATGTTATTGTTTTGTTATTGGCTTTAGATGGTATATCTCTAGCTTGACAGTGGTGGGAAAGAGTTAAATGTACCAATCATTAGTCAAATGTTATATTATGTTAGGGTTAATATATTATTGGATAAGAAACTATTATTTGTTTTTATTTTTTAAATGGTCATGCAAAATATTTATTTCATTCCTATATGTTTCTCTAAGATATAATTAAATGCATATATCTGCAAATGATTTTAGTGCCGGCATAGCCTGTCTTTCTGATCCTGATGTTTTTCGCAATTCTCTTCTTCAAATAATGTAAAGAAGGCATTTCTCTTATATTATGTGCAAGTATATTTGATATGCAGGGGCCGATTCATGAAGAAAATGGTAAATCTACACTCATAGATTTTCATCAATGTCTGAAAGCAGATTTACTACTTCCTGAATTAAGAATCACAGGATACCACACAGAAAGATGTGCCAGTTGCTGATTTCCAGGCAGACTAATGGGAAAATCATGGTTTGCCATTTTCATTGAGGATTAAATATAAGAATTTTACTATGACTCTTAAAGCAATTAATAAGGGATACCTACAATACCTAGTGAAAAACTGCAGAAGCACAATACCAAGCAATTACTTAATTTCTCTATTCAGAAGGAAGAAAGGCCTACCGGGATGGCTAAAGACATCAAGGTCTGGATCACGAGATATTTTTCACTGCACCATTACATGTTTTGGTGGTAAGCAAGGCGCCGATCAGTGCAACCACTTTAAGCACTATATTATTAAATCAAGTTTCTGGAGGTGGTAATGCCTGACAAAAATGTTTCTGCATATTTGATGTGTGGCATTTCGATGTGATAGTGCTGTGTTCTGTACATTGTGTGATGTTGTGCTTCTGCGCTGCACTATTTCAACTATTCAAATGCTTGAACTATTCCAGACAATATTTATGACTATATCTATGGCAGACACGATGTCTTACATTAGCACTTGCATTGCTAACATTATGTTGTATGGTAGCGGAATTCTCTGTGAGAGAACGTATGAAGAATCAGGGTATATCTTTGCTTTTGAAAGACACTTAAGACCAATCAATTTAGACAATTTTATCATAATTTAGTAAGGAGGAATTTAAAGATGTGGCCCCCTCTCTGAATATGAGACTCATATGTCGTGGATGCCATGCATGCTGATACGGTGTCCATAAACGGTGATAAAATAACAATAAATAATATTTTGTGTTTCATCTTTCTGTGTTTGCTTTTTTTTTATCAATGCCTCTCTCTCTCCCTGTTTTCCAATTCATTTGTGCATAACATTGTGGATTTTTTTCATTTTCGGTTGACAAATAAGCTTTACGTCATGCAAATTAGAACTTGCAGGTGTCCATAAGAGTGCAATTCTGGGGGCATATTATCAAGGGCTTTACCGCCACTTTAGCGGCACTTTTTGCCGCTAAAGCGGCGATATTTCTATCGCCCTATTAGCAAGCTGTTGCTAACAGGCGTTAGCGACAGCTTTTAGGCGTTAGCGGCCGGGATTCACATCGCCTTGCATGTCAGCGATAATTATCGCTAATGACATGCAAGGAAGGCGTTCCCTACTAAAAGCGACTGAAAACAGTCGCTAACACCACTATCCCCTATTAGCAAGGCAGGCGAAGCGATAAAATAATTCGCGCTAAGCGCGTTTATCGCTAGATTTTATCACCTGCTAGTGAGGATGACTTACCTGTTTAAAGTATAGGAGGTGGATTCTAATGCTGAATCCACCTTAGCGATAATGCGAGAATATCGCTGCTTTTCCAGCGATATTCTCACATTTTGCCGCTATCGCTGGAAATGTTATTGCTATGGAGATAAACCTTGTTAATAGGGTGTTATCGCAGCGATATTTTCCAGCGATAGGCAGCGTTAACCAAAGTCGCGCTAAGCGCGGTTAGCGATAAATATCGCTATTCCTTGATAATATGCCCCACGGTGGTTTCTTTAGTGGGTGTGGTAGTCGGTTATCACAGGGTTTGGCCCATCAATACCTTTGGTGTCGGCAGTGTAATCCTGAGCTCGTCGCCCTGCTCAAGGTGTGTATTCATTGAGTTCCATTGCCGAATGCGGAGACTTGAGTGTTTCTATTCAGCGTGGTGACTCAATGGGGCCGCTTAGCCATAGCTCGTTATGAACTTGTACGGGACAGCTAAAGAGAGTTTTTTGCTGAAACACTGCTATCCATTTGCCACCCTGCTGCCCGTTCTGTGTACTTTTCCTGTCTCCCCTTACACATATTAGTATTGCAAATATTAAAACTTCAAACGCATATCTCTCATTGCGCTCTCAATTAACAGCCATGAATCGATGTCTCTAATTCTCTCTCTCTTTCCTTGTCAATGTTTCTCTCTTTCTCTGAAAAATTATTTACCTTAGACAGAGAATAATAATTTCAGGTCGGTCATTAGAAACTGAAGAGTATGTCTGCTTTACAAATAGAAACATAAAAGAAAATGTTACTCATTGTATTTACGATAATGCTTTACATGAGGTTGAGTACTGTCTTTAGGAAACCATATTGGCCTCAGTATCTCACATATAAGCAGACCGATTGTATTCCCAAGAATGGCAAAACATGGAGCATAATATAAAAGGATTGCAATAAAAACATGTGTAATAAATTACTTCAGAAAAGAGCAGAGACATTTTAATAACCTCCTCAATTATCAGTCTCTGCCTCAGAAAGGATTTATGGGGTTAAGGTGATATGAGCTACGTTGATTTGTATTTTCTAGGGTCATGGGGGCATGTTTTATAAACCCTAAGGTCCTTTTCAGATCGTGTCCGATTATAATTCTTATTGTAAAATGGCAGTGGAAATAACTGATTTGATTAAGCTGTTGTAGGTCACACATTTGATTTGCAGGCAGACACCTTTTCATTTCTAGTGTTTGCCAAAAGAATTATGATCCCTCGGTCAAATGGAGACTGAAAATAATAGAAAATGTTCAAGCTGCAAGATATTTGTAGTACTGCTTGGCCTAGTCAATCAAGAAATTCTGTACAATATTTAAAGAGGTGCAGCGCAACGCATACGGTTTTGTAAATATTACCATGAAATCTTTAGCGCCTGTGCGATTTGCACACTGGCTCTTTAAAAATAGTAATAATTCTTTTTATGTATTTTGCCCACAATCACATTCACTGAGACTCAAATATACAACAGGAGCAAACATACTTAATCACTTTGGCTGTAGCCTATCAAAATCTCTAAATGTATCCCTGTTGGCATAAAAGATGCCAATATAATTTTACCTGAATTGTAAACTTTCTGTGACTTTTTTAAGATGCAGTGCTCCTCTATTCATGTGGTACCTAATCATTTATGAAGCTAATTTAAGCCAATGTGCAATGCATGACATATCCAGCCAGTCCTGGCTTTAGCATAATTTTTTTACAACATAAGAACGTACTCTGAACTCTCAGCATGTGTTGTTGGCCAAAAAAAAGGACTACCTTAAGAAGACACATGGGACATGTTTGTATTTTTAACAGCTGTGAAGTTGAGAGCTGCTTCGGTTTCATAGGTGTTCCACAGAAACACAATTTACAGCTACTCTGCGCTGTGACAAGACCGAAGGGATGTCTTGAGTTGGTTCATAAAAAAACACACACAGATGCAAGTCGGTCAGTCAGTAATGGCTTTATTCGATTTGAACAATGCAAATCATGGAAGTACATAGTAGCAAACAATTCATTAAAAGTGACAAGAAACCATAAAAATAGCCCATCATAATCAACACAGCTCAGATATTAGAATGTGACCCCCCAGCTAAGAACCTTCAAAAATATAGATAAAACAGATACAAATTGCAGATACAATAAAGCTGGTCTTTCTTGAGTAACATTTATTGGCAATAAAAGAGGATGAATACAATTATAATGTAACCTAGAGAATCTAGGGCAGATAAGAAGAATGTGCAAAGTGTCCAATATAGCAGCGAAATCACATGTGCAGATCGGGGCTCAGTGTACTTATGCCAACCAAACATAAGCTGGGGAAACAAATTCGATAACAAATCAGTCAGGAGTCATCTATGGTGAGAGGCATGTCCATAACCAGGTGCAATTCAGTATTACACGAATATTTGACCACAAAATAATGATCAAGTGAACATTTCGTTGATGCACCCACATCCCTTCTTTCCTATACTTTGGAGGAAAAAGCTTCTTTCTCAAAATGTCCGCTTTAGCAGTAGCGGTCGGTGGTGGGAGTGCCGCCAGGCACTGACGTGGGGCGGGGAAGGGGCAGGGTGGGGGGTAGTAAACTACGGATTACGGCCGATTACAGGTAAGTACACATATAAATAAATAAAAAGAATTTAGTTGCCCGCGCTGCATCGCATTTGGCGATGCAGGAGGAAGACAAAGACAGAAAAACTACTACCAAGGGAGAAAGCAGGATCCTGCAAGAGTGAATTTATTTGACAGGGAGCATCTGGCAGTGGATTTAGGAGGCCTAAGGTGGCTTCAGGATTATGCAGCCTTGGTATTCGGAGCCCTGATATTTATTAGCACTAGCCGGGCTTCTGAGAAGCGCTTTGGCCACTGGCACTCATGAGAACTGGGTGTCTCTCTTTTAATTTATTCAAATAATGTGGCTGGTTGGGGATATTATTACTAAAAAAGTGCATTCTGTTTTTGTCTAGAAGTTTATACACAGGCCCACATTGACACCATGAAGGAGGTCTCAGTTGACCAACCTGTCGAGGGGCAACAGAGGGATATCACTGCTCATGGGATGATTAGTGGCAAGACAATTTCCTTTTTCAACACCAACTGCTGTATTTGCAGTCCCGGCTCCTGGAGGGAGTTCCGCCGGGCGGTGACGTGCGGCGGGGGAGGGGCAGGGTGGGGGGTAGTAAAAACCGGAATCCGGCCGAATCCAGGTAAGTTAGCAAATAAATAAATAAAACGAATTTCGTAGCGCGCTGCATCGCCAAATGCGATGCAGCGCGCTCTAGATTCGTTTTATTATTTATTGCTAACCTACCTGTACAGCCTGATTCCGGTTTTTACTACCCCCACCCTGCCCCTCCCCGCCGCCGTCACCAGCTCCAACCTCCAGGAGCTGCTGACTGTGTATTTGTTAAAGTAATCATTCCTTGCTTCTAATCCCGATAACAAATCCATTTTAAATTGTCTACCTTCATATGTTTCTGTCTCTGCTATTTAAATTAATTGCTAGAAAAGGTGTTCTGTCAATTGCCAACTGCCCAGGACCCAGTCCTTGCTACCACCACTTCTCATCCCATTCCATGCCTGCACATGCCACATTTCTCCCACAACTTCCTGGAAAGTTTATTTTTCTCTTAGGCCATCTCTTACACAAGCCCGTCTTCCATTAACCTCATGAGGTGAGTCACGTAGCCCAAACTGTCATTAGTCAATTCAAAATCTATCCCAAGCACTGACTTTTTAGACTACCTGTGATTAATAATGTACTTGTTGTGCTGGTAAAGTATTAGAAGGTAGGGTCTTTAATAGGTGAATGGGTCATGATGTGGAACTTGGGAGTAGAGAAAGAGCAGCACCACTGGAATTAAGGCAATTTATGTTGTGCTAAAATTTGTCCAGAAATTGTGCCACCTCACCAGGTCAGGTCAATTCATGTTTCATGATACATAGTTCAAAAAAAATTGTGCAGCATCAATTGTGTGTGTCATGCTTTTTCTATGGCAATATATATAATCTTGCAGTTTAGTCATTTAAAAAAAAACACTTTAAGTGTCTGTTGAAAGCCTCACCACATGAATTTATTTATTGTCATTTTCCATTCATTTTTGCAACAAAAACGTCCTTTTCATTATGCAGTTGGGAGACTCATGGATAATTTAATGCCACATATTGCTAATAGAAATATATGAGTTATGTGTAAAAAAGAGCCAAGGACACAGAATCACATAAAAAATATTTCAATGGCCTTAGAGAACCAGCAATTAGGTGTGACTGTCTGACTATGCCCACACACAAACATGTGCTTGCAGTGTGCTTTCAGTGAGTACTACATTTACAAGTCGTATTCTTTTCTTCTTCCCTCAGATCATCCAGCTATCCCTGAAGATCAATCAATGGCACAAGATAGCTGATTGGGCGCACTGTCAGAATATGGAGGCTATAAAGGTGCCCTTCCACTCGCACGTGATCCTGTAGGAAAAGGAGGAGGTGGCATAGCCTGACATCCATTAGAGTAGCCTGTCCTCCTACTCCCTAAACTAAAGCCCTCCTCCACTAAATTGTCAATGGCCTGGAGGAAGTTAAAAGTAACCAGAGGTAGATAATAAAAGATTGGATTATATATAGAGGCGGTAATAGGGAGGGGTGGGCCTGTTGTGGGTGGTAAGGGTGGGACATTTGGGAAAGATATAGGATGAACAGGTTAGTTTTAAGGGTTGAAGGGTGAGTCTTTTTGCGAGTGGAGTGGTGAGGTTATTTTTTATTAAAATATTTACTTACATTTTTTTCATACTTATCGTTCTTTAATTATTATAGTTATTTGTTATTAATATTATGGTTAGGTGCTCCATTCATTTTACTTTTTAATATAGCATCTGTAGAAGAGGATGCTCTGCCTACCTACCTCACAAACAAATTGCCCATCCTTATAGTCCGCTCTCTAGTCTTCGCTCTACTTAGCTTGATATCCCTGATGTTACAATTTGGGTTTCTGGTTGGCAGAGGTATGCACCCTATCCAAGCAGGATCCACAATCATAGTCAGGGTGAGTCAGATACACACCATAAATTAACCTGTGCTCACCCTCTAGCAGGTTGGCACAGAGCAGGCAGGCTTACGTTATGAGGCAATGTGTAACATATTTGTGTAACACTTCAACCAGTAACACAGTGAAAACACCATAACAAGACTCCACACCAGTTTAGAAAAGAGGTTATGATTTTATAAATAAAACAAGATTAAACCCATACAAATCCAATAAAGTAGAAGTCAAGATATGAAAAAAGTGCCTATAAGCATAAGTGCCTTTGGAGTTATCTGGTCACGGTGGACTGGGGCAGCGTCATGAGTTCAGGAAAACCACGATGGAACGCAGGCCGGATACAGGAGCCACATTCGGCCTGCTGAGCAAAGGTACCTTGATCATAGTCCGAACAGCAGGATGCGGGGTACAACCGAGCGATGCTTCGGTGTTGATCCAGCAGTCGAGGTGATGTGTCGATTTTCTCCATGCAGCGATCGCGATGTGTCGGTTCTGAGATGTGTTGGTTCTGAAGCCTATGTGCTGGGTTTGTCCACGCAGTTGAGGGGATGTGTCACTCATCTCTCTGAAGTGACGGTGATGGGTTGGTTCTGATGCATCGGGTGCAATGGCGATGCAATGATTTCAAGTGTGATGCACTGGTTTAGTTCCCACAACAGCAGCAATGCATTAATTCTGCTCATGCAGCAGAGTATGTTTCAGTTCTACTGGAGTAAGCACCTGGATCCACTTCCAGTAGACCAGGCACAGGAGCACGGGATAAGAATTTGATAGCTCTGAGTCTTAAAAGAGGAGGCAAGACAGTATGCCCTTGGAGATTACTTTTGGTTCAAGTAAATTAGTCCAGTTATTCCTCAGCAGGGCAGAAGGTAGCAGGCAGCAGTGCATCACAGCAGAAAAGCAACTCTTCCCTGAGCAGCAGTCCAGCAGAGTGGCAGTACTTGTAACAGCACAGCAGTCCTTCATCCTGGCACAGTTCTTCACAGGTCCAGCAGTGTCTAATTTGGTGGGGTCAGAGACCCAGTACTTATACCCAGTTGTGCCTTTGAAGTGGAGGTGATTTCAATGAGGGGCCTTGAAGTCCACAGAGGCCCACTAGTAGCATTAAATTTACAGGACCTGGGCACATGTAGTGCATTCTAGTAGGGAATTATATATAAATTAAATATACCAATTGTGGATACTTCAATTGAACCATGTTTTATTGGAGAAGAACATGCACTTTAGCATGGGTTGCCATTGGCAAAGTGCTTGGAGTCCTAGGGCCAACAAAACGAATTCAGCAACATTGAAGGCAAGCAGGCAAAAAGTATGGGGGGAAGCCCACCCTAAGCATGTCAGGTCTAACACCTTACAGTCATGCTAAACCCAATATATGCTTCCAATCTACCTTCCTGCAATCAGTGTTGGAAAACTGATGATCAATTACCTATGTCTCCTCCCTTCATGTATTGGATTTATCTGAGAGCACCAACTGTTGGTATGCTCAGGCATGGGTCCCTTGCTTACTGTGCTGCTGGAACCAAGCTACACCCAACTGAAGCAGCCCAATGTTGCCAAACCGAGTCTTGTGTTGCTTGTGTTCCAGTTCAAAGGTGATCTGGCTTGGCAGCTCGGGCTGCACTGTTCATTTTGGAGATGGATCAACGCAGATTTTCATATCCAAGGGCCCTCAGTTCACTGAATTTGCTCCTTCCTGGCAAGCCACACCCAGTTGATCAACCTGGCCCTCTTCACATCAGATGCTATCAACCTCAATTGCAGAACTCTACAAGGATCTCACTCAGCCCCACTCTGTTCAATGTCTACATGACACCACCCGCCAGCATCATATGCACCCATGGAATCAACATTAGATCCTACACGAATGACACCCAGCTCGTACCCTCAATCTCTGACAATATGCCAAACCTCCAAATCTATATCTCTGCCTGCAAATACACATAACATAACATGATATAACATAACATAACTTAACATGACATGATATAACATGATGTAACATACCATAACTTAACATAACATAACTTAACATAACATAACGTAAAGTAACAAAGCATAACAAATGGAATATAGAAGATGTGTTTATATTGTGCATACTACAAAGTCCTGTCAAACCCTGAACCCAAACACTTCCCCCTTCAGGGCCTCATTTACAGAAGAATGATGCAGTGCGGTGCCACAAGCCTTTTGTTGCGCTGAGCTGCATCATTTTAAAAGCACAGGGATGCGTCATACTAACAACATGACGCATTCAGGTGATTTCCCCTGCATTGGCGCACAATTGGCTGCCAGGCGCCAGTGCAGACACCCTTGCGTCATGTTGCAAGTGTGCCTGGTGGTGCTGGGTTAATTGATTTTTGTGCAGGAAGGGACACCTTCTTGCACAACAACAATAATTGATGGCATTTGCTTCTTTCTGTGCATGGTGCAGAATTCAGCATTCATAGAAAGAGGAAAAAATGAGGACAAAGAAAAGTTTTTCTTCTTGTTGCGCCATTCTTATGCCTCCCCTGGAAAGGCGTAGGATTCTGATGCATTCCCAGCTTTGCAAAACTTTGTAAATCTGGGAATGTGTCAGGTTCCATGGATGTTGCATGCGAACACCCACAGCAACACCCATGGGTCACCCCTTTCACGCAGAGTAATGAGTTAAAGGGGCCCATATTTACAAGTCCATAACAAAATCCTGCAGGGTAACTTTACGTGGCCTTGTAGATTTGGGCAGGCACACTGAGCCGCCGGTGCGTCAAAAAAAGTGACGCACTGGCAGTGTAATGGCCTTGTAAATGAAGCCCTCAGTTTTTACCTGAGCAAAAATTATTGCCTGAACCTTCCCCAAGACTTGCTGTTGACACAGGTAACTACTGGTGGCCCTAACAAGCCCAAACATGGAATGCCATAGGATAAAATAGGTTATTCATATTCAAACTTGAGCATGCAAACCAACAAAGGAAGATTCATATTTAACAACATGCAACAAAAAAAAAAACAGTGAGTGGAAAATCCAAGACAAAGACCAGTGTCAATAAAGACAAATGGGGACTCATTTACTAAAGTAAGCGTTATGAACATTCAACACACAGGGGAAGGTTATCTGGCTTCAGTAGAATCATTAGATTGTAGATTGATTTTTTGTGGGACGTAGATTGTGGAAAAAAGTGTACACCAGCTATCCTTTGCCTAACACTGTTAGATATGGTATTCTTCCCATTATGTTATCCCTTTATTGTGAGGGTAAGAGTAGATAAGAGGGGTGGTGTGAGCAGTTTTGCAATTTTTGCTAAGCTTCCTCAAGAACAGTTTAGTGTTGCTTACACCACTTCAGCCTCACAAAATGTGAGATCTGTTGATTATGAATAGATTACCAAAATCTAAACAGGATTATAACATTGGGACTAGTGTATCCACCAGAGGAAACATGAGCCTCAATTATGGAAACCGATAACATATTTTTCAAGGGTTTTGCGTCACCCGTGCACCACGCAAGGAGCGCAGGGCTACGCTAAATTTATTATGAGATTAACCAAGCCACGCAAGGCCACCATGCGCGGCCCTGTGTTAATATTGAAAAAGTCAATGTCATTATGAAAACTGATACATTCATGTAAAAAAACAATATTGCATCTTTATTGACGAATTCACCCGCTGTGAACTCCACGTCAAACCTGACTCAGAAATACATAGTCAGGCAGGCTCTGAGACCCTGACCTGAGGTCACTGATTGACAGGTCAAAGGTGGGGTGGCACGTAGCCGGCAGACAAACGCATGAACCGGAATTCCCATATCAATCTCACAGATAGTGGAGAGGTGTGGGGCAGCTGACTACGGAGCACAGGGCTCACGGTTCGATCCCCGGCGGCAGCGCAGCTCAGCACCATGTGACACTGGGCAATAGCTCACTTAATTTCCACGACGGCCCCCAGCGCCTTGAGACCCGTAAGGGTGAGTAGTTTGCGCTTTACAAATATGGATTTACATAGATAGTACATGCAGTGATCACACGCTCCCCATGCCAGTTATCTGGAAATGTTACCTACTGGTGGAATTGTGTCCATGCAAGGTCGAGGCCAACCTGGATTCCTCATCCAATACATTTAATTTATGATGCCAAAGCCAGAGGTTCACATTTCTTACCAAAAAAGGATTGTCAGAACAATTTTATTGCATTCAATGAACTGCATAAAAACCCATGTTAGACATTTTGTAGCTTGAGACTGCCCTTAGACCCTATGCCTGTGGCTGATCTCCCGGCCACACTGCTTAATCAAACAAACTGTTCCAGTTTTACCAAACACCACTTGTCTCTTGTTTTTTAAAGGTATTTCATATTCAAGCCAAATTTTGGTCAGCCAACCAGCAGCTGATTTATACCTCAAACTCAACTGCAGCCAGGAAGGTGAACAAACACCGTAGTTGATAGGAACTTCTGCTGAACCCATGGGGTGGAGGTCTGTCCGGAAACAGCTGTGTAACAGAGGGTAAAAGACTATATCAGAACCTTAGTAAAGCATGCGGTGTATAGCAAACTAGGGAGAAGCGTAAAAAGATAAAACCTGAATGCCCTGCCACTGAAAGAAATCTGGCATATTACCTATTTTATATGTCCTAGCTGAGCAGTTGCAAGGCGGCCTCGGAGGCGATCTAGCAGAAGTCACCTTTTTTCGATAGTCAGCACGCTGAGAAAGGTTAATATTAATGTATTTATATATCCCTTTATGGCTCACAGGATGCTATTTTTCCGTTAGGCTATCCTGATTGGGCGGAGTTGGCACCTCAATCTTATTTTTTTGTCTCAAGGGGTTTTCTCAGTGCAAGCAGTTTCTCAAAACTTTTGGTATCTGAATGGAGTGAGAGTTGTTGGTCACTTG
Organism: Calotriton arnoldi; assembly: GCA_963921515.1. Classification (NCBI taxonomy): domain Eukaryota; kingdom Metazoa; phylum Chordata; class Amphibia; order Caudata; family Salamandridae; genus Calotriton; species Calotriton arnoldi. The sequence goes on along the minus strand of CAWUFW010021828.1, from coordinate 21,757 downwards.
GACCGCTAGGCATAACAAAGATGGTACGCTTTTCCGCTGAGCGTGACACAACTGGTATGCTTGGACTGTTGGGCATAACCCAGATAATATGCTTTTCCGATGGGCGTGACACAGTTGGTATGCTTGGACCGCTGGGCATGACACAGATGGTACGCTTGGCCCTTGGGTGTGATACAGGGTGCAATTCGGACATTTAGGGAAAAAGATTTGGATCTGGGAGATTAGGTGTAACTTGTGTTTGGCCAAGAGGGACCTGTGGTTCCCAAGTTATTCCCTAGTTTATACAAGCTATTGCTATTATTTTTTTTCCGGAACAGATATTGACAAACTATCAGGATCACTTAGTCCTGTGTACAGCGTAGTGCTTTCCCTGGTCACTGGATAGCATGCACTAGGAACAGGCTCAGGAATTTTTGACAAAGGCATCATTTTTTCTCTGTCAGTTTTGTTGAGATTGATATAGGGTATATGTGTGATGTTGCGGTGCTGTCAATTACTGCAAACTGTGTTTTGTCTAAAGTATTGTGCTTTTGTTGATGACCCAATGTTTCATATGAAGGTGCTGATATTTCTTACAAACTGTATTTGATGCCAAGAGTCAAAATCGTTCAAATACTGTTTGTATTGACAAAAGGCATTTTTCTATATTGCAACCCTTCATCTGCAATGTTATTTGTGTTTATGAAATGTTCTTGTTGAATTGCTGATGCATCTGTAGATAGCACTTAGCTCTTAGTTACATAATTAGAAGTAGTAACCCCATGTATATTTTCCCTACAATTTGGATCAAAACTAAAGAGTCCCTAAAACAAAGAAGCTAAGGTGTATCTTGTCCTCTAAAACTACCAAACTTATCATGGAGACACCATTAAAACACATGCAAACCAGGGTTTACCGCACAGGCTAAAAAACGTAATCAAGGTCTGCCAAGAATGGCATGCACACATGAAGGTACATACATTTGCCTGGCCAAAGGAGGGAACATTTGACACTAGTGCAGTTGAACACATGAGAACACACAAACAAACCAAATACAGAGGTCAGAAGAAAGACAGAAGAGAGGCATTATTAGAACTATGGGCAATATTCAAGGAATCCCAGATCGACAGCCCTGCACTACAGATAGCAAGCAAGGCATCAGCACCTCCCCCACCATATGCAGACATGGAGGTGCTCTCGCCCTCTCTCCCCGCATTAGGATACTCCAATGCACCAGTAGTAAAAACCGGCGGGCCCCCCACCAAATGACAAATGGTTAGGCCCAAGCAGGAGAGACTAACAGGCCAGCAGGCCCAGAGAATCCCAGTACAATCCCAGTCCAGTGCGAAGGCTTACAGAAGTTTGAACCCCCATCCGTCGCATCTGACACACAGAACTGAGCATAATGGAGAACACACGCTTCCACTAGTTTAGGCAAACACATACGAGTGACAGGGAGATTTGCGGCAGTTCTAGACAGTGTAACCTCTAGTTAGGGTGAGGACGGGAGCCCCAGTCCCCCGGAACCGAATACGAGGGTGGGCACTGCTGCACCTAAGCGCATGACTGTTATAGGTTCACCTCGAGGGAGATAGTAGCAAGAGAGGAAGGGGATATATTTGCATGCCAGTTCTGTGACTTGCTAGCAGACTGGACTGATGAGAGGAGCCAATTTGACAAGTCCTGGCCTAGGGGAGGGTCATTTGAGCCAAAGGATATGGCTATAGTGGAGGATTGCACCAGATATTGAAAGAGAAATCCTAATTGGAACTTCCCCTACATGCAGCAATGCCTCGCGGGGTGGGAGAAAAGACAAGCCAAAGAGAGAGTACAGAAAGATGTTGGGTCAGAACCAAGACATTGCAGCGAAATTCCTGAGTTGGGAGCGGGTAGCCCTGGTTAGAACACACACACCCATCCTCATGTGTCCCATGCTGTCAGTAAATCATCAGTCTGAGGAGGAACCCACCATAACAGTGCTAGTAAATTACCCGCACTACAGCTTCCTAATTGACACAGGGGCAACCAAGTCATGTCTGAAAGAAGGGATTGTTCCCCTATCCAAAGACTCTATGGATATGCAGGGGTTCTCAGGTATGGTTATGAGGGTCCCCTTCACAAAATCCATGGAGTTGGATGTGGGAGGCAATTGCAATTGTTATATCACCCCTCATCCCTGACTAATCTTCTAGGAAGAGACTTAATGGCCAAACTTAACATGACCATTCATTTCTCAAAAGATGGGACAATGACCTGCTCGACCACTAGGGTTTCCCCATTAAGGCTCATGTCCTTAAACCGCCCTAATCACACAGAGGGGCTGATGAGGGCATCAGCCAGACAGCGTTCACCAACGCGGTCGCCACAATTATTGCTAACAGACCGGAACTGTTGGAGCAAAATCTATACTAGCCTGATGAATTTGTGTTCTGCTGGGAGGGACATCATGACTTGAACCCCAAGAAAAACTGGTGTTCTGCTTGGAGGCCATCAAATGATGGCCTGATTATAGGGTCTAGCTGGCCAGCAACCAAACAAACGTATTGTGGGCGTATATCATCTTGGTTACACCCGGCCTCTGTGTATGGGATGTAACGGATGATCAGCTGTTCAGTGAATTCCTGAGGGCCACAGACGGTGCACTTGCCAATTCAATCAAGGTCAGGTTAGAGCTGCAAAATGGGACCCCGCTGCCCATGGCAGTATTGACAACATGGCAGGAACAAGATCTGTTGGCAATTCCCCCACAAATATGGGCAGAGGGGCCGTATGACATGGGCCTCTTCAATACAACTGAACCTGTAAGGATAACGCTACTGGATCGGGCCATCCTACCCCAGGTATGCAAGTACCCGCTTTCTAAGAAAGCTGATGAATGTATAGCACCCACAATCTAGGCACTAATCAAACAGGGGGTTCTCCACAAGGGAGTATCTCCCTGCAATATGCCAATTTTGCAAGTCTAAAAGAGTCAGGGGGGAACAGGACCTATGACCCCTCAATGACATTGTGGTCCCAAATTTCCCTGTAGTGACATACTCCTCCATCATCGTAACTACGCCAGTCACTTTTCAGTGATAGACATCAAGAATTTGTTCTTTAGCATCCTGCTGCACCCTGACAGTCAGTAGCTGACTGTGTTCACATATCGACAGGTTTAGCTGCTATACCAGAGACTACCACAAGGGTATTGTGAGTCCCCCAGTATCTTCAAACAAATACTGAGGAAGGATCTCGATAACTTCCACTCAAGCAGCACCCTGATGCAGTCCGCGGACACATTTTGAAATGCAGTCCCTATGAAAACATATGTTATCAGGACATGATAGCCCTCCTCACTGCGCTTGCCAAGAGGGGCTATAAAGTCGAGAAAGGGAAGATGCAGTATGTGCAGTAGGAGGTTAACTATTTGGACCAACTGATTTCAGTGGCTGGTCGACGGGTCACATCGGAACGCATAGACTCAGATTGATTGCACTTTAAGACAGTCCTTAAACCCATTTCTGCGACCTGTACTCCTGTACTCCCGGCCGAAGTGTTTAATTAAACCAACTGTTTCTGTTTGACAAATGCCGCTTGTCTTTTGTTTTTTCAAGGTAAATGCATATTTTATCAACAAATTGGCGAGCCAACCAAGAGAAATTGGTACCTTGTGCCTGGACGTATTCACATCTGTGCAGCAAGGAAGGTGAGCAGACACCGCAATTGATTGAAAGTTCTGGTGAATCCGCGGGGCGAAGGTCCCCCCAGAACCTGCCATCAGAGGGTAAGAGACCACATCTGATCCTTAGTCCCCAGCATTTGCCATATAGCAAACTAGGAAAAAGCGCAAAAATTTAACCTGAGCGCTCTGCCACTGACAGAAATCTGGCATGAAACCTATTTTATGTCCTAAAACTGAGCAGTTCCAAGATGGCCTTGGTGAAGTCCCCAGAGAGGTCACCTTTTTTGATAGTCAGCACACTAGGAAGGGTGAATTGGTTGTCGCTTGGACCGCTGGGCATGACACAGTTGGTGCGCTTGTCCCTGGGTATGATACAGGGTTGAGGCCTCATCGCTTGGACGGCTGGGTGTTGATACAGATTGAACACATTGGCCTTGTGTGTGATATAGGGACGGCACATTGATCTTACTTTTTAGTCTAAAAGGGTTTTCTCAGTATTGACAATCTCTTAAACGCTTTTGGTATCTGAAAGGAAGGAGAAGAATTGTTCGCTTGGACTGTTGGGCGTGACACAGATGGTATGCTAAGACCCTGGGTGTGAATTGAGGTGCAATTTGGACGTTAGAGAAAGATTTTGATCTGGGAGATCAGGTGTAGCTTGTGTTTGGCCAAGAGGGTCCTGTGGTTCTTCGTTTGAGTTATTCCTTTTCTCCATGAAAACTTTTCAATATTGACAGACTATCAGGCTCACTTAGTCCCTTGTACCTTGCAAGGCTTCCCCTGGTCACAGGATAGCATGCACTAGGAGCAGGCTAAGGTATTTTTTACAAAGTCATAATTTTTTCTCTGTCAGTTTTTTCTTACTGTAGTCTTGAAATTAATGCAAGGTATTTGATGATGTGATGATTTGATACTGTGGTGCTGGTAGATTCATGCAACTGTATTTTACTTGAATATAGTTCTTTGTCGATGTCTTAATGTGCTTTATGAAGGTGTTGCTATTTTCACAATTGCTATTTCATATCACAGTAAAGTCTGCTATTTGCTGCTAATTTCATGACTCTTTAACAATTGCACTTTCTTCCAGGTTGTGACCCGTCATATGCATTGCTATTTTGTGTTTGTGAAATGTACATATTGATGCATCTGTGAACAGCATTGAGCTCATAATAAGGGGCCGATTCCGATCTCGGTCGGAGGCGCACCCAATACTATTCGGTCGGGAAAAAAGCCATGCGAAAGCCAGTTTCCCGACCGATCCGTACAGCACACCGAACGAGCAAGTACGATGCGCACAACAGCAAAAATTCCGGCCGAGCCGTACTCACCCAAACCAGGTCCTGTTCTCCGACCGAGGCGAATCCGGAAACGCCGAATCGAGTCGCACGGAAGGGAAAATGCAGCCCCGTCCGGCCGGACAAGTACGATGCGCTTTCCGTACGCGCCGAACCCGTCGCTACGCACGGCACGTCAAAGCATCCGGGAGAGGCGCACATAAGCTCCGAATCGCGCCACAACACGATCCACGGCTACGAGACGAACACAGCACAGACGAGGACGACGCGAAGCGACGGGGACGAAGCGAGCGACGAGGACGAAGCCAAGCGACGAGGACGACGCGAAGCAACGAGAAGGACGAACGACACGAACCAACCATGAATCCCTTCGTCCCGATCATACCAATATTCTACATCTACTACCGGAACAGGCACGGACGCGTACGGCGCAGAAGGTAAGTCAGACACCAACCACAAAACACATACAACACGTACACGACACATCACACACATACACGGGGAATCTGAATATACTTGCAACAGCAGCACCATAGGGGCGGGATGCCCATCACCAATGCCACATATGCACACAGGGGCCTGAATGCGCGCCACCACCCCAACCCAGGGGGGCTGGATGCCAACCACCACAACCACCCTTAGCCAGGGGGGTGCCAAATGCCCACCACCACTACCACCCTTAGCCAGGGGGCAGGATGCCCACCACTACTACCACCCTCACCCAGGGGGGCAGGATGCCCACCACTACTACCACCCTTAGCCAGGGGGCTGGATGCCTACCACTACTACCACCCTTAGCCAGGGGGCAGGATGCCTACCACTACTACCACCCTCACCCAGGGGGGCAGGATGCCCACCACTACTACCACCCTCACCCAGGGGGGCAGGATGCCCACCACTACTACCACCCTTAGCCAGGGGGCAGGATGCCCACCACTACTACCACCCTCACCCAGGGGGGCAGGATGCCCACCACTACTACCACCCTCACCCAGGGGGGCAGGATGCCCACCACTACTACCACCCTTAGCCAGGGGGCAGGATGCCCACCACTACTACCACCCTCACCCAGGGGGGCAGGATGCCCACCACTACTACCACCCTTAGCCAGGGGGCAGGATGCCTACCACTACTACCACCCTTAGCCAGGGGGCAGGATGCCCACCACTACTACCACCCTCACCCAGGGGGGCAGGATGCCCACCACTACTACCACCCTCACCCAGGGGGGCAGGATGCCCACCACTACTACCACCCTTAGCCAGGGGGCAGGATGCCCACCACTACTACCACCCTCACCCAGGGGGGCAGGATGCCCACCACTACTACCACCCTCACCCAGGGGGGCAGGATGCCCACCACTACTACCACCCTTAGCCAGGGGGCAGGATGCCCACCACTACTACCACCCTCACCCAGGGGGGCAGGATGCCCACCACTACTACCACCCTTAGCCAGGGGGCTGGATGCCTACCACTACTACCACCCTTAGCCAGGGGGCAGGATGCCCACCACTACTACCACCCTCACCCAGGGGGGCAGGATGCCCACCACTACTACCACCCTTAGCCAGGGGGCAGGATGCCCACCACTACTACCACCCTTAGCCAGGGGGCTGGATGCCTACCACTACTACCACCCTTAGCCAGGGGGCAGGATGCCTACCACTACTACCACCCTCACCCAGGGGGGCAGGATGCCCACCACTACTACCACCCTTAGCCAGGGGGCAGGAAGCCTACCACTACTACCACCCTTAGCCAGGGGGCTGGATGCCTACCACTACTACCACCCCCACTCATAGGATGGACAATGCATGACACAACAAGCACACCACAACCTAGGGAATGCAAGATTAAGACATCCCCCCACCACCATGACAAGCGTGTGAGCAGGCTGTGTCAAATGCCTACAACACCGAACATGACATTGAACATACAATGTGACCCCCTAGCACATGTGCCACACATATATGTGTGTGGCACCCACAATGCAAGCAGCCCATGACCATTGTGGCAATGGGGCCTAAACCCCCATCATCACAGTGACCAAAAGGCAAGTGTGGGGTCCATAGCTGAAGCACATTTTGACCATTGTGGCAATGGGGTCTAAACCCCCATCATCACAGTGACCAAAAGGCAAGTGTGGGGTCCATAGCTGAAGCACATTTTGACCATTGTGGCAATGGGGTCTAAACCCCCATCATCACAGTGACCAAAAGGCAAGTGTGGGGTCCATAGCTGAAGCACATTTTGACCATTGTGGCAATGGGGTCTAAACCCCCATCATCACAGTGACCAAAAGGTAAGTGTGGGGTCCATAGCTGAAGCACATTTTGACCATTGTGGCAATGGGGTCTAAACCCCCATCATCACAGTGACCAAAAGGTAAGTGTGGGGTCCATAGCTGAAGCACATTTTGACCATTGTGGCAATGGGGTCTACACCCTCATCATCACAGTGACCAAAAGGTAATTGTTAACAAAGAAAGAGCTGCAACTGCCAAACTGCATGGATCATTCCTGGTCACAGAACCAAAAACTCATCTGTGGCAAAGTAGTGTATGTGTCCCATTGCAACATAAATTGGGGGAGCCAAATACTGCAGTGCAAATGAAACATTCCTTTGGCCATGTGCAGACAAACAACACCCATGGGGGCTGAGACCGTCAACAGTCATCAATGACACAATGACAGAAGTGACCATCAGAATGCAGAACCACATATTTGCACCAATGGGCACACAAATGCAGATACCCTGTGGAGACAGCAGATGTGAGGTGAACAGATACCATACCATGGCAGCAATGGGACACACAAACCATGATCACTGTGCTGACCGATGACCTAGGAGTCCCAGGGACAGCAGGGGAAACACACCAAACAACATACAGCCAATGGCACACCCAAGATATGCCAATGCAGTGGTGCAGATGCACAAACACAAACAGGCAGACCAACACTGTCATCATACACAGCAGGTGAGGGGTGGGGGTGCCAGTGTCCCCAGGCAACAACACAACACATGAGGAGAGCTGAATACCAATCATACAGATGTGCATACACTGCCACACTAAGCTAACTCATGGATCCAAATCCCCTATGTGGGCAAGCAGGCATTGACAGGTGAGAGGGAGCACAAAACACACATGTCACACAGGCACGTAGGAACAACAACTGACACAGCAAGTCACAGACACACCACAGCACCACCCCCAGGGCCCCCACAATGTGGTGACCCTGGGCTGAAGAAAAATACCACTGTGATGACAAAGCTAAATGTCGTTCACACTGTGAACCACAGTCAGGTGTCCTGAGCAACTAACTACCATCACACCTACACAAGCACAAATCAATCAGCATGGCCAGTAAGCCAAGGCCAACATGGAGGCAGGGGACTAGCCGGGCAACAACTCTCATCTGCACACACTCAACACCACACCCCTCGACCTCCAACAATGTGCAGCAGTGAAGTACACATGCACTGGTGACATTGCACATGCACCCATGACTATTCCAGGGTGGTGGGTGGGAACCAAGGTGTAGAAACACATCACACATGGACACTCAACAAGACTCCTGAATGTCTGACACACTGCACACTACTCTGTACATGGACATGACGGCAATACCACACCGACCAATGGGATCCCAGCCACAGTCACACACCAATGAAGAAGCCAAGGTCACCCACAAAGAACACACATAGACAACAACCAACATTGCAGCCCGGACCCTAAGGAGTGCCAGCAGTCACACACACAACGTGTCACAATCACTGAAAGATAACACAAACTGGAAATCACATGACAGGGGCAAACAACAAGTGCCAAAGGGAAACCTGACTGTGACCCATCTGCGTCAGCACACAAACTCTGCCCTGACAGCAAACACACCTATGGGTGACACCCTGATGACCAGTAATGTGCCATGCACCCACATCACAGAGAACACAGGGAGAAGACTTTGGGGGAACATAGCTCAAGTCAGCAAGCATCACAAACAGGTACAACACTAGGGATCACAGCATGCGCAGATGAATGGAAGTGAACACACAGACATGCACATACAACACACACCTTGGGCGCAGGCAATGTCACACGTGTACACACTGCCATGAGGGGACTCCACTCCTGTGTGAGGAAAGCTGTGCCATATGTTGCCTCAGTAGGGCCCCATCATGTCAGCTGAGCACTTGGTCACACAATCAACAATTAGCACCAAATGAGGGCTCCCATCACATCAGCCTGGTCATGGATGTGCCAACGGAATCATCAGCACAGATCCAACACACTTGTATAGCAATGTTGCACTGACTACACGGATGAGTCCCTCCCCATTGATGCCCAAACCTGCATGTCCACTGGAGATGGCAACACGGTCAGGGAAGTAGACAAATGCAACGATGGCAGGCACAACAGATGTGCAGGGGTGGAAGCCACAGATATGAAATTGCCAATGTAAGTAGGAAACCCATTGCCAAATACTGAACACATGACACCCTCAGATGCTGCTATTGATGACATGGATACACCACATGATAGGACACATTCCCCCTGGACCACATGGGTTCCTGCACAGTAACACTTCATAATCATGAGACCAGATATCACCATCACTGCAGCAAGGGCATGGTTAGCTGCACCAACAACATGTACATCTGAAGCATGAGCACTAGAGAAAAGAAAGTTGCTTTATTCAGCATATGTGTTGAGGCCAAACGAAGTCCTGAAAAAAGAGCAAAGGCCAATGGCCAGTCCATTGTCAAAGTTCAAACAGGGTGACACTGGCAGATGTCACCCTACGCATGCCTGCACAATACCAGGGACAATCCACTAGGAGGGGCAACCGGGGGGCAGGCCAGGCACCGCAGGGACAGGATCAGGGCTCACCAGGGGGAGTCAGGGAAGGGGTGGTGGGTGCAGGAGAGCCACTGACAACTGCAGTGGAGGTGTCTGACATGGTGTGTGCCGGCACAACTGGGGGGCATGACACAGATGTCGTGGGTGCCGGCACAACTGCAGTGGACCCTGCAGATGGGGTGGACAGGTCCGCCACTGCAGTGCCCAAGTCAGACAGGGCGGTAGTGGACTCCACTGCAGTGCCTACCTCCAGGGGAGGAGAATGGGGAACAGGCAAGGTGGGTTGGACAGAGGGGGGGACACCCTCACCACATCAGTGGCACAGACAAGCGCAGCGGGGGTGTGGTGCTGGGAGAGCAAGTGGCAGGGGGAGAAGGCCGGAGCATCTTGGGGATGGTATATCTGTGGGTGGGGGAACCTGGGGCAGGGTGTGGTGGGGGCACCTGTGCAGTGGGGGCCTGAGGGATGGAGGACGGAGACCTTGTGCCTGAGCTGCAGGGTGGTGGCGGGGTCTTGCTCTTAGCACTCCGGGGGGACTTGCGGGTGGGGGCCTCAGTCCGTCTGCGCCTGGGGGAGGGTGTCCGGGGGCGAGGGGCACTCTGCTCCGTGTGGGTGGGCTTCCTCTTCCCCCGGGATGCTGGAGCAGCTTCATCGGTGGGGAAGAGGCCGAGGTCACAGAGGAAGAGCTGCTGTGACTTTGGGGTTGCAGGTGAGGCAAGGGAGGGTGCTTTGGAGGGAGAGGGAACTGAGGACTGCGCAGTGCATGTGGATGCGTGTGTGTGTTCCAGGGCCCCATCCCCTGTGAGTCTGGCTTCAGTCCCCTGAATGTGCGTGCGTGTGCGTTTTGTCATTGGCGTGTGTGTCAGTGTGCTGGATGTGTGTGTGCTGGTGTGTGCCTGTGCCAGTGTGTGTGTGCCTGGGATGGGTAAGGTGCTGGGGAGTGTGGATGGAGCAGAGGCAGGAGGGGTGAGGGACCGTTTGAGGAGGGACACTGCTGCCGTCAGGGAGGAGTCCATGGACCTATTGCCCCTCTGTAGGTCAGACATGCCCGATGAGATGCCCTCCATGAACGACACCAGCTGAGTCAACAGCGCGGTGTGCGCATGGAGGACACTCAGCATGGCTGTCTGCCCTACATGGAGCTGGCGAAGGAGGTACACAGACTCCTCACTCAGGGCAGCAGGGGACACAGGGGCAGGGGGTGCGGTGCCTGGCCCAAAGGAGACACGCTCCCGGACATGGGAGCCTCCACGGACCTGGGGAATGGGAGCCGATGGGAGGGCGGTGGTGGTGCTGGTGGTGGCGGGGACAGCAACACTAGCTGGGGTGTGGTGGCTGCTGACACCCGCCTCCACAAGGGAGTCATCCTCCGAGTTGCTCTGGTCCTCAGCTGAGGTGGATGCTGCTGAGGACTCCTCGGTGTGGCTCCCCTCGCCCTCCGTGCCACTGGGTCCCTCCGACCACTCCTCGGCTGCTGACCCAGTCTGGCTCTCCGGCTCCTCCTGGTCCGTGGAGCTGTCCCCTTCCGTGGCCGTGGATGTATCTGCAAACAATGGGGAAACAGACAGACATCAGTCACCTGCACCAAACGCACACACCACTGTGAGCACAGCACATTACAGAGCAAGCCCTGGCATCATTAGTTGTACATTGCTAAAAGTGCCCTAATTGAACAGGAGAAGTCAATTGTCAGTCTGATGCCAAGCATGGCACTCACATCCCACATGGCCTTGCACCCATCTGTCTGGTGTCTGTTGGATTGCAACACCCCAGTGTTGACACATGCACCAAGTACACAGTAGTTGGACAGTGCAGAGGACACGGTGTGGACACATCACAGCTCTTGCCACTGAGTCAGTACAGGTTTACGGATGTAAGGGATGCCCAGAGTCAAATAGGAAATGCATGTGATGCATACCAGCGACAGACACCATGATGCACCCATGTCCTGATAGCCAGCGCCACTATGGTGTGCATGTAGCACATGTCACTCCCCTGCAGGATCACCAATCAGTAGACACATGCCATGGCGGAGGCATGACTGCAAAGTCATACATCACTGTCTCAGTGATGTATGACTTTGCAGCCAGACAACAACACTCTGCACTGTGTCACAATAGTAGGTCATGGGGAATGCAAGTCCTGGAGCTGCACAAGTGCACATGTACATCCCCCCACAACACATCCTCTTAACCCTCATCTGTCCAGGTCATACCTATTGGACATATGGGAGACCTGTGACACTACCCTCTGAACCTGAGCCCCTCACACTCTGCTGTGCATGGGGAACAGCTGCCTGAACTTCACATTTACATGCCCCAGTCTGCATGGGCAGCTGATCAGACACCTATGTGTCACACAAGTATCGTCTCCTATGGTCACATCTCCAGTGGCATGCTGAGCCCCTACCAAGAAACTCCACAGCAGTCCTGGCGACTAATCCACAGCACACTGACACAGAGGCAGACACCTGAGGGGTCAAATCACTGTGCACAATGTGTCCTCTGATACACGGGAGTGGGAGTACAGAGTGTATTGTATGGCCTGGAGTAGGCATGACTGTCCAGCCCCACATGAATGAGGGATGAGCCCTGGACTGTAGGCAGCTGGCTAAGTATGTGTGACACACGTCATATACATACTCCTGGGGCCCAAACATTGTTCCCACCCGCAGCATGGGTGTGTGCCAGGTACCCCAGCCACATGTGGTGGATCAGCTCAGCAATTGGACCACAGATCAAAGTAACACGCTGAATACATGTCAGAATACAGGCATTGTGTAAGCAATGGACCCACCCATGATGCCCACCACAGAGTCAGGGAAACAGATGCTGTCTCCCACCTTGAGTCAAGCAAACTGCAAGGACACAGTCCTAAGTGACAGAATTCCCTGCATGTAAGGGCCACACCTGGGTATCAGATGAGGAGTGGGCAGTGCACAATAGAGGGACATGGCTCCTGGACAACATGACTGCTGTACTGTGGCAGTTCAACCTGGCCCGAGGAGGGCACATAACATGTTAGACAGAGTACACAGTGCAGTCTTTGACTCACCCCCTCCTTGCTGCTCTCTGGCCTTCAGCTGCCCATCCAGGTCTGGAAAGACCACCGCCAGGATCCTGAGCATGTGGGGGGTCAGGGTCCGTGTTCCGCCCCTCCTGCGAGGAGGCGACAGCTTCAGCTGGACCCGTGCAATCCTCCGGGTCCAGCCCCGAAGGTCCTGCCACCTCTTTTGGCAGTTGCGGATCCGGCGCTTGTAGACCCCCACGGACCGGACAGCCCGGACGATGTCCTTCCAGATCTCATGCTTCCGATGGGCAGAAGCCTGTCAGGATGACAAAGTGATAAGGCCATTACTACACATGCAACATATCCGTGCATGACACAGTTGCATATACATGTCGCAATCACAGGGGCACATGGTGTACCCAGGCAGTGCACGGCTGCCCATGGACAGTTTTCCAGAAGTCACTACATGGTATCATAGCATGGGGAGTAAAACCCTGTTCAGAAGCACTGTCACTGCACCATACCTGTCCAGTGCAAGTCACTACACACTATGGGGGGTGACAACTACTCAGTGAGCCTGCTAGCCAGTGGTGTGCTGACTCTCAGCCTTGCTAGTCAGACAAAATGCACATTCAGAAAGGCAGTGCACAGAACACTCACCTGCTCCCCTGGTGTCCCATACAGCTTGCTGTACTGTGGAAGTAGGCTGTCCAGCAGGGCCTGGTTCTCTTCAAGGCTGAAGGCTGGGGCTCTCTCCACAGTACGTGCCATTGCAGGGTCCAGAGGGGCAGAGACAGCAGCAGTGCAGTGGCAGATGTCGTCCTGGAGCATGTAGTGCAGGCAAGTGGGCTCTCAGGGGAACATGCAGCAATATATATGTGCTGGAGAGGCAGATACTGTCCCTTGTGTCCAAAGTGATAGGTCCAAGTCGTTTGCATCTTCTGAATCTGGCCAATCCATGGAATAGCAGCACCAAAACACGCCCACAGCATCCTTCAAAATTTCAACTTCATGACATACATGATTTTGCAACATTGTTGTGGGTGACCAACTGATTTTCCAGCAACCGACTCGTTCGAATATTCGAAAACGCGTCCGTTGCCAGGCAAGCCCATTGTCAATGGGTGCGCACCGATCGGTCCATTGAGGTACAACGCGCACAGGGGTACAACGCGTACCCGCACACATTGAATGCAATGGGCCGGCCGGAGGCACCGATCGGTCCATTGCAGTACAACGCGCACAGGGGTACAACGCGTACCCGCACACATTGAATGCAATGGGCCGGCCGGAGGCACCGATCGGTCCATTGCAGTACAACGCGCACAGGGGTACAACGCGTACCCGCACACATTGAATGCAATGGGCCGGCCGGAGGCACCGATCGGTCCATTGCAGTACAACGCGCACAGGGGTACAACGCGTACCCGCACACATTGAATGCAATGGGCCGGCCGGAGGCACCGATCGGTCCATTGCTGTTCAACGCGCACAGGGGTACAACGCGTACCCGCACACATTGAATGCAATGGGCCGGCCGGAGGCACCGATCGGTCCATTGCAGTACAACGCGCACAGGGGTACAACGCGTACCCGCACACATTGAATGCAATGGGCCGGCCGGAGGCACCGATCGGTCCATTGCAGTACAACGCGCACAGGGGTACAACGCGTACCCGCACACATTGAAAGCAATGGGCCGGCCGGAGGCACCGATCGGTCCATTGCTGTTCAACGCATCACTGTACATGTGACTGGCATATGTCAGCATGCCTGTCTCAGATGGACATATGCCAGCCACAGATAGCTCCCAGGGAGTGAGGGGCACACCTACATCACGACAGCCTGTCCAAACCTTATCATAAGGCATGTAAGGCTGCATTTCCTATTGTGTGTATGTTGGTGTACATATTGTCCTGTGGGTGTCACCTGTGGGCAGCCACCCCCAGGCTGTGCACGTGTTAATGGGGACAGGATCCTGGGTGTTACGTGTACGTGACCACTGTGATGTGCAACTGTTCATATCTGTGCATGTGCCATGGTCACATTTCACAGTGGTGTTTGTGTATGTCATGTCACATACCCCGTGAGTCCCATGTGGGACGGTATGTTTGAGCCAGGGTGTCCCAGTGGCACAATAGTGATGGCCCTCCACAGTCTTTGTGCATGTAGTGTTTACAATGTCTCTGATTTCATGTGCACAATGGGAGACAGTCTCCACATCCACGTTGTGTGTGCATGGACTCTGATGTTGTGCGTGTGTGTCACAGACGTCCATGGCTCTCCTGCCATGGCAAGTGTGGCCACTACCTGTGGGGGTCATGTTTGTTTTGTTGTGGTGTACACATGATACTCCAGGTGATGCCAGTGTCCATGTGGCATTACAGGGTCCCTGGGAATGTGCCTGTCGTTGAGCTGTGGTGCCTGGGGCACATCTGTCCTCACATGTCACTGGGGGGGTGACTGTGACACAGCATCATGATATCCAATGGGCCAACCTGGGACAAATTGATGCCACCTGTAGGACCGTGTTGACAGATGTTGGCCATGTATGTACCATACATGTCGTTCCGGTACTGCACACTTCATGTAGTTGTGCCTCATGATGATGTATGTTGGGATCTTGAGTGTGTTCAATGCCGCATATGTGGGGTGACTGACGATCTTGCTTACTTCTCCTCTGCACTGCAGGGCTCCTGCTGTCCATCGGCCATTCCCAGACCTGGCAACGATGGTGGAACGGGACAGCATCCGACGGTACCGCTTCACCAGGCAGCTGATTGAGGATTTGGCAGTGCAGTTGTCCCCACATTTGCAGCCTGGCCGGCCGTATCCTACAGCGCTGACCCCCAAGGTGAAGGTGATGGCAGCCCTACACTTCTTTGCCACCGGTACCTTCCAACATACTGTGGCGTCTGCTGGTGGGATGTCACAGACCATGTTCAGCCGTGTGCTCCGCGATTTCTTGGCGGCAATGTTGCTCTTCCTGAACCGGTACATCTATTTCCCTAGACTGCGACGACTCACTGACGTGAAGAGTGACTTTTATGCCCTGGGGAGGATGCCGCATGTCATTGGCTCCATTGATGGGACACATGTGGCTTTGGTACCACCACAGGCCCAGGAGCAGGCCTACAGGAACCGCAAGCACTACCACTCGGTCAATGCACTGGTGGTGTGTCTTGCAGACATGACCATCACACACGTGTGTGCCCGTTTCCCTGGTTCAGCACACGATGCCTTTGTGATGAGGAGTAGTCGCATCCCCAGGTTGATGGCACAGATGCAGAACCAGCGTGCCTGGCTTGTCGGTGTGTACTGACTTTGTGCCATTGTGTGTGATCTGATCTGTAGTATTCCGCCCACTTTTCCAAGTCAGCTGATGTGCACTTGTCTGTCCGTAGGTGACTCGGGATACCCCAACATGCCGTGGTTGCTGACACCCCTCAGGAACCCTGTGACACCTGCCCAGATGCGCTACAATGAGGCACATGGTCGGACCAGGAGAGTGATTGAGCGGACCTTTGGTCTCCTGAAGAGCCGCTTCCGCTGCCTGGACAAGACCGGAGGGTCCCTCCCATATGCCCCTGCGAAAGTGTGCAAGATTATCATCGTCTGCTGCATGCTCCACAACCTGGCAGTGCGGAAGGAGTTGCCTCTCATCCAGGATGACGATGACCAACATCCGCCACCTGTGGAGGATCCTGGCCTGGAACACGATGCCAGTGACGATGATGATGATGATGGTGATGGTGATGTCCGCACACAGCTCATCACCAACTTCTTTAGCTGAATGTGAGTATCCTGAGGTGTCATGTCAATGATGTGAGTTGGCATGATGTGTGGGTGGTGCTCTGGTGCTGTTGGAGTGTGTCCATGGGCTACTTGACTGGATGTGTGTTGCGATGTGTGCTTACAGGTGGGCTGTACTCCCCAACAGTGTTCACATGCTAACTTGGTTCTGGGTGGGTATCTTGTAACATGTATTGTGCATGAGTTTTGCTGTTCTGTCCTGTACTCCATTGCTTTTGACTGTGTGTCATTTCTGTCCTTCACAGGGTACTTTCAGATTCGTTTGGTCAACTGTGTCCACCGACAACGTGATTGCACATCCAGGCTGGTAGCTGTTGTGTCCCTACAGGTGATGTGCGCCACACCCATGGACTTCCTTCTGTCTACAGTTGTTGACTGTGTGCCCGCTACCAGGTGGGGTTACCTTGCATCTGTAGTGGTTACGGCATGTTGCTACTGTGTAATAAACCTGTGCTTCACTTAGTGATGTGCGTTGTCTGTGGTCACACATTTGACTGCCATTTGCTTACTGCACCTGTGGGCTACTTGACTACAACTGGGAATGGGTGTGGTGTCTGTGCATTGCACCGTCTTCCCTGGCAACATCAGTGTAGGCAATGAGTCAGATGGCCTAGGTGTGTATGTGTTGTGTAGCCCTGGTGGTGTGTCTCCCTCATATGTGTCACGTTGCCTGTACTCACATGCCTGTGTTGTCCTTGCTGTTGCAGTTCGCATACACAGTGTAATTTTGTTGTTCATCATCCCCATAACAGCACCCACGTTGGAATCACGACAGAGGCAAGTATGGTGTATTATTGTGTTTATTGTGATACATCTGTGATAATAGTGCATAGGATGGATTGTGCTGTACATGAATCTTGCAATCCCAAGTTCCTAGATGAATAGAAAGTCCAGGTAGACAGGATCCCCAGTATCGGGGCCACAGTTGTCTGACACATTGTTCCAACTTGTACTCCCCATGCAATGTGTGGGAGTAGTGTTGCCATCAACAGGGTGAACAGTCTGTGCACAAAGGCGAAAATCCAGAACAGGTTCAGGCTTCCTGGGAGTTGCGCTTGGCCATCAGCCTCTCACTTTCCCCTCCTCGGACGACCCCTCTTCTTGGGGGGGGGCCCTCAAGTGCAGGCTGCTGCGGTGCAGGGGACTCTCCGCCAGAGTCCTCCTCCCTCCCTGTGGCAGTTGCAGTTTGTTCGGTACCAGATGTTGTTGGCACACAGGGAGGTGTGGACTGGTTGCTGTTCATCTGGCGGAGGCATTGTAAAATGTCCCTGTGCACCGCCGTCATCTCATGTAGTACATCCCACTTGGACTCCACGCGGGTCATGTGGGAGTCCACACGTGACATGTGGGAGTCCACACGTGACATGTGTGACTCCACATGGGACATGTGGGAGTCCAAGCGGGCATGATGGGCAGCCTGCTGCTGTTTGATGTCTCTGAGGAGCCCCACTACCTGGCTGAGCTCTCCGGTGCTGGACTGGTACGCATCAGCTATGCGTACCAGTTGTGGGTCTTCATGCACACCAGCAACGTCTGCAAGCAGCGACCTCTGTCTCCCACCCCTCCCACCACCCCTGCTGACATGTGCAGTGTGTGCAGTTGCACGCACAGATAACCCTGGTCCACCTCGGGGGTTGGTGGTGGTGGTGGTGTCCATGGCCCCAGGTTGGTCCAGGGTCACTGCGCTGGTGTTGTTCCTTATTCTGTCCATGTCGGCAGGGATGGTATTCGTGGTGACAGTCGTTGGAGGGGTGGGTGCAGGGGGTGCAGCTGGTGGACCTGCTGGTGCTGCAGCTGGTGGTCCTGCTGGTGCAGCATGTTGACTTGCACCGGATGTGCCAGGTTGTTCTTCATCGTCCGAGGAGGACAGAGGCTGTACGACGCCAGTGAGCTCGGCATCCTCTTGAGCCTGGGACTGGGACTCCTCAGCGTCTGCTGCTGTGTCCCTATCATCACCTGTTTTTGGGAGACACAAACAATGTATGTCATGTTTCTGCAGGCATCAGTGGTTGACACACCTGACAGTTGTGACTGTGCCTCGGGGTGCGGGCCTGTACATTGTATTGTCCTAAGTCGTCACAGTCAGGGGTTGATATTGGTGTGGCACATTGTCCTGCATTATTTGGGCATTTCTATGTATTCTCTGGGGTGTGAACATGGTCTGCATTGATTGTGTTTGGTTGACAGCCAGACCTCCTTCCCACCCACCCACCCACCCAGTCAGTTATCCCACCATGGAACGTGCTTGCATTGCAGGGAGTGTAAGTTGTCTCTCAGGATGTCAGTCAGAGGTGTCCTGCTGTTTGTTGGTGCACAGTTGGCAGCAGGGCCTTGTGCTCCCCACAGCAGTAGCCAGTGTCAGCCATCTTGTGAGTCCTTCTCCACTCCCTGTGATGTGAGCATGGTTCAGGGTGGTGTTGATGGGACAGTTGTGAGGCTGAGCAATGTCTGTGACTACCACTCCCATCATGCTATTGCCTCCACCCCCTTCCCAGCATGCCCATGCTTCCTTCCTTTTGACTCTGCTTCCCTGTGGGGTGGGCTGGCTGTGCTGACAGGATGGCTGGGAGTGTTGTCCTGGCAGTTGTTTGGCTAAGAGTCCCAAGAGTGTCCCTGTGCTTCACACAACATAACCCAGGGTGGTGGTGCTTTGTGGGATCTTGTGTTAGGATGGAGGGCATTGCATTCTACCAGGTGGGTACTGTGGAGTTTGTGTTGGGGGGGGGGTGTGAGGGGAGGTGCTGGTGACTATGGTCAGTGCTGCAAGTCCCCCTTCCCACCCAGCCAGCCGGATATCCCACCATGGAACGTGCTTGCATTGCAGGGAGTGTAAGTTGTCTCTCAGGATGTCAGTCAGTGGTGTCCTGCTGTTTGTTGGTGCACAGTTGGCAGCAGGGCCTTGTGCTCCCCACAGCAGTAGCCAGTGTCAGCCATCTTGTGAGTCCTTCTCCACTCCCTGTGATGTGAGCATGGTTCAGGGTGGTGTTGATGGGCCAGTTGTGAGGCTGAGCAATGTCTGTGACTACGACTCCCATCATGCTATTGCCTCCACCCCCTTCCCAGCATGCCCATGCTTCCTTCCTTTTGACTCTGCTTCCCTGTGGGGTGGGCTGGCTGTGCTGACAGGATGGCTGGGAGTGTTGTCCTGGCAGTTGTTTGGCTAAGAGTCCCAAGAGTGTCCCTGTGCTTCACACAACATAACCCAGGGTGGTGGTGCTTTGTGGGATCTTGTGTTAGGATGGAGGGCATTGCATTCTACCAGGTGGGTACTGTGGAGTTTGTGTTGGGGGGGGGGTGTGAGGGGAGGTGCTGGTGACTATGGTCAGTGCTGCAAGTCCCCCTTCCCACCCAGCCAGCCAGCCAGATATCCCACCATGGAACGTGCTTGCATTGCAGGGAGTGTAAGTTGTCTCTCAGGATGTCAGTCAGTGGTGTCCTGCTGTTTGTTGGTGCACAGTTGGCAGCAGGGCCTTGTGCTCCCCACAGCAGTAGCCAGTGTCAGCCATCTTGTGAGTCCTTCTCCACTCCCTGTGATGTGAGCATGGTTCAGGGTGGTGTTGATGGGACAGTTGTGGGGGGGGCAATATGTGTGACTGCGACTCCCATGATGCTATTGGCTACACTGACTTGGCCAGCATACACAGAATTCCTTCCTTTGAGTGGTCTTCACTGTGTGTTGGTGTTGTTGTGGTGGCTACATGTGTGGATGTGTGTGTTAGTTCTATTTGTGCCACTGCCTAGCTGTAGTTGTGGTTGTGTTTGTACATGTGTTGGCACAGTTGGATGTGACTTTTTTGATGGCATGTGTTGTGTTTATCTGACTGACATACACATTTTGGGATGATTCTGTTCTAGTTGCTGTGTAATTGCTATGAGTGCATGGTTTGACTCTCCCCTTGACAGTGATGTGTGTGTTTTGTGGCAGTTTATTGTGTACATTTGTTGTGTACTCACCAGGCTCTGGGATGTCCTCTAGTCCATATACGCTCACTGGCGGAAGGATGGCCCGCACCTTCTCCTCCCAGGGCCTGAGGTATACTGGCTTGGCAGGAGGGCCACTGCCGGTGTATTGGCTCAGGTGGTAGTCTTTCTTGAGCAGCTCCCGGACCCTCCTGCGCACGTCATACCACCTGTTCTGGATGTCGGTCTTTGTGCGCCGACATGGTGATTGGGCGTTCACCCTGTTGATGATCCTCTCCCACATCTTGGTTTTCTGCGACATGGGGGTCTGTTGGACCAGAGTGCCAAACAGCTGTGGCTCCACCCTGAGGATCTCGTCTACCATGACTTCCAATTCACTATCTAGGAACTTGGGATTCTTCTTGGGGGGCATGGTGATGGGTGGTGATAGTGGGTGATGTGTGTGTTGGTGTGCAGGTGAGGGTGTGTGGGTGTGTGTTGTGCTGGGTGTATGTGAGGTAGGTATTTGTTGGTGTGCTGCTGGTGTGTGGCTTGTGTGAGGGATGAGCTGTGGGTGTGTGGTTGCTTTCTCTTGGGTGCTGGCAGTGGAATGGCATTTGCAAAGGCTCATGGTAGTGATTTGTGTCCTTTATATAGGTGGAGTTGTTGGTGTGTCTTTGTTCTCTGTCCCCACCCCCCAGTATTTATTGGCTTGGTAATTGCTTGTTTGGCCTTTTTTTGGTTGATTTTTCCTTTGTGCTGTTTGTGTATGTTGGAAACGTTCTTGTGACCGAGTCGGACCCTGCATTGGTCTCGTACGGTGTTTTCCGTTTCGTTCACGCTGTGTTTGTGCAGTTTTGTATGCTGCGTACGCGTCGGTCGCGGTGTATTGTGTTGCTTCGGCTCGGTTTTGTATGCGTGTCGGTCGTACGGCTTGTCCTCCGTCCGACTCGGTCGTGTTTTCGCGCCTTGCATCGTACTTTGCAGGTTGGAGTTGGCGGGTACGATTCGGTCGGATTTGTTCCGGGTGCGTGTCGGTCGGTTGGATTCGCGTGTTTTTCCGGCCGGATTGCTATTTTCCGAGCGGCTCGGTCGGTCGGCTTGGTTTCCTGACGTGTCGGTCGGATTTATCGCGGCTTGCATCGTACTTGGCGTGTCGGGCGCCACTGGTACGTGTCGGTCGGTATTTTTCCGGATCCGAGTCGGTCGGTGCTTTTCCGGCCCGAATCGGAATCGA